>OX438766.1:11639562-11949362 GCA_949316455.1 Acleris holmiana
GATCGATGTTGACATGAAGGATACTGCAATAACTGCATTTCTTATGATTAAGAAGACATTAAAGTTACAAGGCTAGATTTTTACAAATATTTTTTTTATATATTTAAAACCCTTTTTATTATTCAGAGATTATATAAAGACTTACAAATATCACGGATATATCTTGGAGACGTTATTAAACGTGGTAGATACACGGCAAAAATCAATAAATTACATGGAATAGGAAGTTGTTAGACGGATATCTTGCCAGCCCTGTCGTCGGAGACGGCGAACTTGTTGCAGAGGAAGAAGATGAGCGTCTCCTGCGTGGGCTTCACCTTGCCGAGCTCGATGAGCCGGCGCAGGTTGCGGATGCGCTGCTTGTGCGGGTACTCGCCGCCCGGGCGCGTGCTCTGCGGCTGCGCACAAACACCATCGCACTCTTTAGCCGCTGGTTCCCCGAGCCGCGCGCGCTCAAATACCCTTGTATCCCACGGGTTTTTAAGGCACCGACCGCGCTAACGAGTTGATTTGCTTTCCACACCCTATACACTTCCTCGTATACTTTTTATGCATGGAAATGCATATTTTTGGAAAGGTGGACATGTAATCTACACTATTATTTCAGCGTTTGTATGCAGCCAATAATTTTGAGAAAAAATAACTGTGGCCGTTTTCCAAAAATATGCTTTCTAATAAAAAAAAAACACTCAACACGCCCGGTGGGACACCATGGGTAAATCTAATTCAGGGACTCAGGGCCCCAAGCTGCTGCCCACTACTAAACCGGTCCGCAGCTGGCTTTCTTGTACCATTTCTGACTGACTAGTGATGGGCACTGATGGGTCGTTACCAGGAATATTCCCAGTAATGTTACCAGTAATATTTCTAGGTATCGGAAATTTAGGGAAATATCTAAAAACTGGTATGTTACGTAAATATTTTTTATTAGATATTGTTACGTAGAATTAAAAAATACATCTCTCCCCAGAATTATCATGTATTTTTCCAATGTTACTGGGAATATTCCCATCGTGTAATTATTATGGTCAATACACTTTAAATCTCCGTAAAAATCACCTTGGCTTCATTCGAAATGAGTGAAAACTTCGGAAAATCAGTTTAAATATACAAATAATGCATTATTTGTATATTTGTTGTAAAATCAAAACTAAATTAAAATTGTACTACTTACTACTAGTTACTACTGAATATACTTATTTAGTCACTAAAGACATTATCGTCGGAACTTAAGGGTTACTAATTAAATTATATTCAAATTCTATGTTACTAACGGATGGAAAACTGCTAGGATATACTTGATTCTAAATCTTAAGTCATCACTGATGTCTGAGGTTGAAAGCAGTTTTTCTTTGTCATTTAAAAGCAAAGGAATTATTTTTCAATTTAAAAAGTACACACGTAAAACAAAAAAATGCAAATTATTAGTATATAATCGTTTGAATTTCTAAGTAGCTATTTGCATGTGAAAACTGCTAGAGAAACAGTATACTTATGAAATGTATTTTTTCCACGGAATTTCTCTTAACGCCATTTATTATGTTATGACTAAATTTCCCAAAAGGTATTTACAATAAAAGATATAGATACACATATCACCACAAATAAAACGCGCACTTTGTGTCGTGACAAGGGCGAAACTAAGCACCTTTTGCACTATTTCAGGTAAGAACTTGGCGTGAAAGAGAAACAATAATATACGTGTAAGAGAAAAAGTTATATATCTAAGCATATTGCTTATTGAACTAACTATATTACAACCTTTTCGCCGCCATTGGCTTGATACAAAAGTCGTCCTCACACGCCAATGACAGCTGAAAACCACAGCTAATTTTAACCTTACGTCACAATAGCTCGGGTCTATTTTGCACTGTATCTGTGATCACTATAACGGCTGATGGCTTGGTAGGCACGACAGTTCACGACCACTTTATGGGTTCTTGGCGTTCAAAGGGTTAAATCTCATAGAAGTCACTAGTTTAGTACGAGGGCGGGATGATATGTAACTAGCGTAAACAATTAAATGTTTAAATTAAAAATCTACGACCTCCTTTTCATAATGGGTTTTCTGGCTCTCTGTGTTCTAAATTTGAATTCGAAAGCGTCCATATTTTTTTGTTTACTGTCATTTGAAAAAATATTCTGGCGAATTTTCCAAAATGGATAGGATTGAATAAAGAGCTGTGATAAAGTTTCGTCATATTATTATGAAAGGTATGAAAGGGGCGGATATTCATGACGACTTAATTTTTTTTTTGGTGAATGTTCTCTATCTCTTATGCTACGGTTATAAGATCTGGGTGGCCGAGTTTAAACGAGGATGTACAAGTGTCCAAGATGAACGCTGTAACGGACGGCCAAAAAGCGTCACTACTTCAGAAATGGTCTACAAAGTGCGATATGGTGTTGGCAGATCGACGGTTGAAGCTGTCCGAGATAACTGATAATACTGATATTCCAAAAGAACGGGTACATCATATACTTAGTGAAGAATTGAATATGAAAAAGCTGTCCACCCGCTGGGTGCCGCGATTACTTACACTCGATCAAAAAAGAGTTCGAATGCAAAACACTCAACATTGTTTGGACCGTTTTCAAAGAATTAAATCGGATTTCTTACGACGATTTGTAACAACGGATGGAACTTGGGTTTACCACTATACACCATATAGTATCCAAAATGCAATCGAATCAGTGGACAGAATCCGGGTGCTCGGCTCCAAAGAAAGCTAAAGCCGTGAAATGAGCTGGAAAAATGATGGTTCGGTGTTTTGGAATTCGAACGGAATTTTGTTCATAGACTACCTTCCAAAAGTTCAAACTTTAAACGGGGAATACTATGCTTATCTATTAGACAAGGTGCAGGAATGCATTGAGCAAAAACAAGCTTGGCTTGGCTAGAAAGAAAAAACATCAAGACAATGCAAGAGCTCACACTTGTCTTAAGGCCATGCCCAAAATTAACGAATTGCATCATGATTTGTTAGCCCAAACACCTTATCCACCTGATCTTGCACCGTCAGACTTCCATCTGTTCCCCAAACTCAACTTTTTTAGGTGGACAGAAATTTAAAACAAATGAAGAGGTCAATAGCTGCTGTAGAATATATAACAGCGTTGGAGCGAAGGTGGACCAAGTGCTTAGAGCGTAATGGAGATTATGTAGAAAAAATAATAATAAAAAACTACACTAACTGTAGTATTTCATTGTTAGGCTAGTGACTTATCATCCTGCTTTCGTATCTTCCAACCTTTTGGAAATATTATTGGTAACAGAATCTTACTGGGCGTATTCCCAAACAGAAACTTACTGGTAGCGAAAAAGTAGATAACCAACCTACCTGTTAGTTTGTGCGTGGCCGTACAGTTTTGTGAAAAAGTAAGGGCCGTATTAATAAATTCGCACGTTTAACCCTTAATAGGGCAGTGGCTATATATTTACCACATTACAATAAGCTGAAATTAAACTATACTACTTACCTACGTTTTATGATGCAATTTCAATTGTATTTTACTCAAATATAACATCATCTATTATTACTCTTTAGAGACTTGCGATTCCATCACTGTATTTAATTTTGGTCTAGATTTTTTACTTCTACGGGGCCCTATTAAGGGTTTCAAACAAAGAAATATCGTGAAATAGAAATACATTCGAATTTCAAACCTGACTTCTGTTAGTAGAGTTTTATTTAAAACTGAATTTGGTTTGAGTTGATTTTTTGTTTGATTAAAATGATTAAACATGCGAATTGATCTCGACTGTAAGGCTGCGTTTCCACCGGAGTTGTGCGAGGTAGGGGAGCGATGTGCAAGAAAAAAAATCCACCAATAGGAGAGCTGCGTTGAGCGAGGCTAGGAATTCTATTGATGGATTTTTTCCTCGCACACCACTGCTACCTCGCACAGCTCTGGTGGGAACGCAGCCTTATGCTCGCCTCAAGATGCATCAAAAATGTCAGTTTTCTATAGCTGACCATATTTTAGCTGATCATAAGTAGTTAAGTTACAAATTTACAAAATTTACCGACCAAATATATTTTTCTGCTTACCAAAAAGTCAATATTCTGCCAGCCGTATTTTTTTTTTAATGATACCCATATACATAATTATATTTACCTCGTCGCTCTGCTCCGGCACCGGCACACCGATGATCGAACTGTCCCACATGACCGGGTGCCAGGGGCGGCGCACCGGCCGCTCCGGCGGCACCGCGGCCTGCGGGGGCTTAAGCGGCAGCGAGTGCACGTCCACGAACACCTCTTCCTCGGGCTCCGGAGCCTCAGCTCTTAACTTTAGACTCATCTTATTTCTGTAAATGTAACACGGGGTATTTAGTCTTACGACCGCCTGTTCAAGATGTCGAAGAGTATACCGAAAGTGAAACCCGTCGCCTTCTAATTATATTAAAGATAGCTTTAATAAAAACAATTTTTGTTCGTAAACTGTTATACGAGTTTATAAATACAGGGTGAGAAGTTGAGGTGGGGCATTAAGGGCAGCTACTAGATCCCTAGCTGCTACGCGAAAATGCTCTTAGGAGACCTTTACTAACTTTTTAAATGATGACAATCGACATTTACAGATTTTTGATAAAATGTACAGTCAGCGAGAAAATCGACAGATTTGAGTGATTTTTTTTAACTGGAGGAGCACTCTATGAATATCCTTTGTTTATAACGATATTTGAATTTGGGAATCAGAGTGATTCGAATTAAGATTGATATTGGAATACACATACATACATACATAACGTCACGCCTTTATTCCCAGAGAGGGGTAGGCAGAGCAACAGAATACCAACAACTCTAAGCTTGTTGATAATTCTGTTACCACATTTTGCATAGTCAGGCTAAGATGTTTACCAGTGTATTAGTGACAGGTTGCAAGCCAATCGCCTAACAGTACTACAAGCCTTTATTCCCTTAGTCGCCTCTCACGACATCCACGGGAAGACATGGAGTGGCACTATTCTAACCCGGCAACCACACGGGGGAATATTGGAATACACGTACCTAATAATCTAGGGCGCTCCACGGGTTAATGCTAATCGGTCCCATTTCTATCAAGGATCAAAATACTCCTCGAGACCCACTAAGGTTAGACTACTAGAAAACCCACAAATCAAAGAAAACTTTTTCCATATAGTTCGTAGGGTAATTAATAACAAAGTGAAATTGTGGCCATCTTGTGTATTCGCCAACACTGCTACCGTTTTAACCACTTACTGTCGGAAAGAGGTTACCAAGGTGGACGCCATTTGTTATCCATATTTTTAGTTAAACCATTATTTTAAATAGGATAATACGTTGACTTTGTTTTTTATCGCTTGATCTAGTGTTGCTTTTTAATTTTTATCAGGCGTTTTTTTCGAGAAGTTTTTTTTTCAAAGAAATAAAATAAACCTCACCTCACGGTTTCTGTGATGATCTTTAAAGATTACGGTTGCATAAAAATTAAACTTTCAGGCAAATGAGCACATTTTGGCCTATGAAATTCAGGCCGTTCATTGGCCAATTTTTGAAGCTCACCGACGAAAAATGACTAACTTTAAAATCAATATGTGCAATGATTTAAACTACGAGCGGGCATATCTTTTGGATTTGATATGGTAAAGGCGTTATGGTACCAAATCGCTGCACAAATTGTTTTTAAAGTTAGTCATTTTCCGTCGGTCAGCTTCAAAAATTTCCGCCCAGGATTTACGTTATTTTTTTTATTACATGCTGCAAATTCGTTAAAGCATCATTTCTCGAGACATGTTAACATCATTATTTTAGGCGGATTTGCAACAAAAATGTAATACAGGGTTAAGACACTAACTCGAGTTAAAAATTACAGTTTTCAAATTAATCTGACGTTCCCTAACACAGTATTAATTTTTTGGTGAAAGTGGCGTTTAGTTGTCTAAATACTGTTTAATTTTCTTTAAGCATAAAGGACTCTTAACCGTAAAAAACAACATGCTAAAGTTTAACTTTTTAATTACCCCACGAAACTTTAGTTGGCCTTAAAGAGTATTTTAATCCTTGATAGAAATGGGACCTGATTGTGCAAGATGTGGTTACAGAACTATCAAGAAGTCTGGGAATGAAGGCGTGATGTTATCTTTGTACGTAGAAATGAGACCGATTGGCGATTGTTCGGCTGTAACTTTACGCGCCCCAGACGCCACAACCGCACCGATAGAAATATCTGGTCTCCACTGCAAGTGCCACAAATTCGTAATCATTAAATAATGAAAATAATGATGAATATTTACGGCGCTTGAGGGTTTAGGCCTGATCTGCTGCTGCATTGGCCTGATTACGGGTCTACTGAATCAACACAGGTCGCATCCTACACTCGTGCCCCACAGTTTCCACTGCACCAATATGTCGCTTACCGGCATTCCAAACCATACCTGCGGGTCCCATGACAGCTAATACAGAGGCGGTGGCAAGCGAACGATGGATCATATCATTACCTTTACCGTTGCGTTGTTTGATTATTTTGTAGGAGGAATGCATGAATTGATGCAGACGAGGTGTCCCATGCTCTCTGGATTTACCTCTTGTTTGGCTCCAGTCCAGGGCACGAACCACACGAAGCATCGTAATCTTACCTTTAGCTTTTTATTAGTATTGCTGGAGTTTGAGAACCATTCGTTACCAGATAATTAGGCGCGTAACATAAAAAACCCAATGTGCTTTATTATTTCGCTATGACATACCTACAGTCGAGTTGATGATTATAATTCTAGTTTGACGTGGCATTCAGACACAATATACTTATTTATAGCAATAACAGAATTACTGAAAAGATAAATGGGAAGATATGCATGCGCACTGTAATAGGAACTACGCAGTTATTTTTTTATTCCGCCAATAGGTACTTGGCAATATATCAAGAAATCATTTTTATGCAGACGAGACGGTCGCAGATTGGTTTATATAAACATACTGCAGTGGCCACATTTATGTTACACTAGCGACCGCCCGACTTCGCACGTGAAACCTTAATGTACTTATAAAAATAACTGATTCTAAACCTTACTGAAGAATAGTCTAATTGGTAGTAAAACTAAATCAAAAACCATCCAGATGTTTTTCAGATTACCGAGAACGTAGTTGCATACAAACAGATGCAAAAAAAACATTTACCACATTTAAAAAAGATACTAACGTCACAGAATAAGTAATAGTACCTAACGTTTAAACTGGAATCATTACGAGGTGCAGTTCGTTACACATTCACTTTTTGTCATGGTTTTTTGTACCGTTCAAACAAAATTTAACGATTCTTTTCTGTGTCGATACTTTAAATTATTATCACTAAAAAACCATAGAAGGTCATGCTATTTGGAAACTAAGACGCTATTTATTGGTACAAATAACATTTATTAGCACTCCGTTTTGTATCTAAAAAAAGTTATAGGTACATCATCCTTAGGTTACCTTATATCTAACAAATAAACAACTAACGACCTATTAGGTAATTAACACTACGTAATTTATATAAAATACTACTTACTGAAATGTAAATTACTATCACAGTTCTTTCTTATCACTGTAGCCGAACGACTGCTTCTCTTAACATGCGTTGCCTAATACCAATTTTATTATTGGCTTCCAATCTCAAGCAGTTTTATTTATATTCGCAATACAGTAGGCCGGCGGCGCGCGGGACAAACACGACTAAAATTCATTACTTTCTCCCCAGTCGGTTCGCGATGCGTGTAAACAGTTTCCTTGATGACGATAACTTGGACAATTACCAGCAAAAATAGGAACATTAAAACCATTATTGACATCTGGGACGCTAACCGAAATCCGTGCCAACAATTCAGATGACGTTGTTCAGTAGTCTATTGGGAACAGTGGTGCTGATAGATAATTTAACAGGCGATTTAATCATCGGACTGTTTTGACCCTTGAGTTGTATTGATACATAGTTACTAGCATAAACGATGGTTAGGTACTATGCTGTTGGTGCGCCATACATAACACAGTATTTTAAGTTCTTACAAGCCCCAGAGGCGAGTTCAAGTTAATCTGGTATGCACCTACATCTAGAACTCGTCGACGAATTCGCAGCAGTTACGTTAGAGAAAAACAGCAAATCCTGTATCTACGAGGGTGGTATGATAAGTAGTGAGCCTACCCAAGAAAAAATTTTTTTTTTATTATTTTTTGTTTTTATTTTTCTACATAGTCCCCTTTCAAAAGTATGCACTTATCCCAACGCGTCTCCAACTTCTTTAAGCCCTCCAAAAAATATGTCTTCGGAAACTCTGCAAAATACTCCTCTGTGGCCTCTATGACCTCTTCATTTGACATGAAGCGTTTGCCTCCGAGCCAAGATTTCATGTTTGGGAACAAGAAGAAATCGCACGGGGCTAAATCTGGCGAATAAGGAGCGTGCGGCAGTATTTTGTAGCCCAATTGATCCAGTTTGGCCTTGACGATGTGAGATGAATGGGCCGGAGCATTATCCTGGTGAAATAACACTTTTTTGCGGGCTAAACGGGGCCGTTTTTTCTTTAATTCTTCATCAAATCGAGACAATAAATTAGAGTAATATTGCCCCGTGATCGTTCTTCCCTTCGCTAAATAGTCAATGTGGATAACTCCTTAGGAATCCCAAAAAACGGTCGCCATAACCTTCCCGGCCGACGGAACCGTTTTTGCTTTTTTTGGAGCATTTTCGCCGGGGCAGGTCCACTGCTTGGACTGTTGTTTTGTTTCGGGAGTATAGTGGTGGATCCACGTTTCGTCCACGGTAACATAACGCATAAAAAAGTCTTTCGGATTATGTTTTAATAGTGCCAAACACTCTGGAAGTGGCTACACGATTCTGCTTATTTTCTTCTGTTAGCAAACGCGGTACCCATCGGGCCGATAACTTCCTCATTCCCAAATGTTTATGAACAATATTTTGTACACGCTCCAGTGACAAGCCACATACCTCAGCTACCTCCCTCAACTTCAGTCTACGATCGTTCATCAACATTTCACGGACTTTGTTGATGTTTTCCTTCGTGGTAACCTCATTTGGACGTCCTGGGCGGGCCTCATCAAACACAGATATTCTTCCATTTCTGAACTCGTTATACCACCGCTTTACTGTGGCAATAGAAGGTGAAGCATCGCCATATACGGTATCTAACTCAGTTTTAATTTCATCACGCGTTTTCCCCTTCAAAAACAGAAAGCGAATCACTGATCGATATTGTTCTTTTTCAATTTTACACAAACAATGCCACTCGTTCTGTTTAAAAAACTATGTCATGAAGTAATTGACGGAATCATTTGAAACTATCAATTTTCCCGCGTCCAAGATGGCGGATGTAGGCAAAGACATTTTTAATACTCAGCCAAACCGCGTAGCTTCAAGGCTCATTACTTATCATACCACCCTCGTATTACCTACCTCCACGTAGTTAAAAGAATGAGCGTAAATGCGATGGCGATTTATTTGACCTAAATGTTTTGGTTCTGTCTGTAGCTTGGCACATCAACTAATTTCCTATTCCGAGAAGGCATTCATCATTCAGTTAGTCATTAATCAGAAAATTACTACTTAGGGCGTGTGGGTGGAATCACATTTATCTGTTATTTATGAAGATGCGTACGCATGCGAAAGGAGAATAGATGCGTACGCATCTTCATACAAAGTACTTAGCTATTTTCTATAGACAAAATGCGAATCGGTGCTGATAGATGTGATTCCACCCTTAAGTGTCCATTATTTATGTATATAAAAATTAATCCCTATTTCCCTTGGTCACGGCATCACGCTTGAACGGCTGTACCGATTTCGTTAATTCCTTTTTTGTTGTAATAGGTACCTATAGGGGGTAAAGTCACACAAATTGACCTAGTCCCAAACTAAGCTCGAGGCTTGTACTATGGGTACTAGACAACGATAAACTTACTTATATATCCTCTTGAGGCCCACCATACTACAATCCGGTAGATTTTTGTGAGTAGGAATTTGAAGCGGATGACTCGTGGTCACACCAGTTTGTCACCCCAGTGCTATTCGCTTTAGTCGGTTATTCGTCAGAAATATTTTTTATTCCGCAAAAGTAGGTAGGTTAGTTTCGTTAGGTATCTTAAGATGCCCGAAGGGCAAATCGCTCAGAAATAGGAGCCCTCCCATAGGCAGGGCTCCGTCGAAAGGCACTGGGGTGACAAACTGGGGTGACCACGAGTCTGCACCCGAATTTGAATCTACCAGCAAGGAAATAAAGTTCAATTAACTTTGCACTTAAATTACATTTTCAATTTTGAAACGAATAAGAATGAGCTTTATATTCCTTGAAATAAGGTTTAAATTGAATTGCCTGGATTATGTACTTTCTATAGGACACCGGGTCTTACGAGGATATAGAAATATACACTTTAATACTTACATATAAAACTTCCAAGACTCCGTAACAAATACTCGTGCTCATCACACATATCTGCCCTTACCGGGATTTGAATCCAGGACCCCTAGCTTCGAAGGCAGGGTCACTACCAACTAGGCTAGCATGTAGTCTATGAAGGCAATCCATCTGTCAGTGGTAATCTAATAATTCTACCTACTGTAATGCCTGAACTAAACCTAGGCGTATGAGGCATTGGAATCGTAAAATTACCTCGAGTAACACAGGCTTGGTGATGTCTTTAAAAAATGTTGTAGCAATGGTGACAAAATAACAAATGTCATATTTTAAAAAAACGTGTGAATCTGCGTGTTTTTAGGGTTCCGTACCACAAAAGCAAAAAACGGAACCGTCCGTCTGTTTGTCAAGCCAAGACCCTTAATCGCGGGAACGAGTAGAGGTATGTTGAAATTAAAACCATATACTTAGGTCACAGTCCCTTGATGTTGTGAAAAAAATAAACTTCAAAGTTAACTTAAAAAATGTTACGACCGTTTATGTCGCAAAAATAGTACATTACTGCATAGGCCGTGAAGTAAGGGATTGCTGGACGAGCTTGGGGCCTACCCCAAGCTCGTCCGCTCAGCCGAGTCGTAAAAGAGGCCGGATAAAACGAGTCCTGCAATTCCTGTTCCGGCCGAGGATTGTATAGTGCTTTTCACAAGCAAAATGAAGGAATATAAAAAATAACTACCTAAGGCCTGTTTATCAAACACTTGCAACTTGTAATTTAAGTGGAAGTCTCTTGTTAATACATATTGTTGAAAGGAGATTACCGCTTAAAATACATTTATATAAGTATATTTATCGTTACCTATACTATACTAGGTTGGTAAGTACCCTAGAGCCTAAGGCTTAGTTTGGGACTAGGTCAATTTGTGTGATTTTACCCTAGGATAGGTACCTATTACTTTTATTATTAACTAGCTACCCGTCAGCGGCTTCTCCCCGCTGCGAATTTTTGACTTTCCTGGTAGGTTTTACATTTTTTTTCTTTCGTGAGAACTTTTTCCTGAAGATAACGAACACAACAAAAAAGGAATTACTTACTTTACGAAATCGGTCCAGCCGTTCATGCGTGATGCTGTGACCAAGGGAAGTAGCTTGTAACTTGTATTCTAAGCGGCAATCTCTTTTCAACAATATGTATTAAAAAGAGGCTTCCACTTAAATTACAAGTTATTACAAGTGTTTGATAAACGGGCCCCAGGGCCCTGTTTTGTAAAGCTACAAGCGGAAGCCTCTTTCTAACTGCTTTTGCTAGAAAGGGAGTTCCGCTTGTAAGTAGTAACTGGTAGCTTTACATACAAAACATAAAATCAAAGCCCTGGTATACAAGTAAAAATTGTTTAATTTGCTTTTTTGCTTTTTTTTGTAGTCAAACTAGGAACCCTTATAATTTCGCCATGTCCGTCCGTCCGTCCGTCCGCAGCCTAGCGCAAAGACTTTTACTACTAGAAAGCTGCAATTTGGCATGAATATGCATATTAGTTAAAAACAAAGTGGTACAATTAAAAGTAAAAAAATAAATTGTTAGGGTACTTACCTCCTCTACACGTAACGTGGGGATGCATTTTTTTTCTCGTCTACCGTATAGTGTGGGGTATTGTTGGTCTTTCAAAAATACTATGGGTTTGAAAACAGTTTTTTGATTAAGTAAACCGTTTATGAAATATTAAGCTTTTTGAATTTTTGTTAGACTCAAGTGTCTTCTTGGTTAAGAGGCCCGTCACAAGATATATCCAAATTAACGTCATGTCATAGAAAACTGTAATTCCTGACGCATCTTGAGACGAGGTTTACAGTTGAATTAGTTTATTAATGGGCAGCATTATATAATTATACCATTTTGTTAAAGTCCCACAGTCAAGCTTAGAGCTGTTTGGGACTAGGTCAATTTCTGTGACATTGTCCCGTAATATTTATTTATTTACTTGAAGAGTAGAACCCAAAAGTATATAATATATAACACTAGGCTCCTATTTTAAGTAGTTTTAATACTCACTTAAACTTCATGTTGCATATTTCCGCTTTACGATAATAGATAGCTAAGCACTCATGGTTTGTATTGAATATAATATCGAATTTGCATATTTTGATTTTCAATCATCGTCTCATAGTTATATTATTATACTTGAATCACACAAAAGGAATTAAATAAAACAAAAAAGGGAATCAAGAGATAACCAATTTTGTATCGGAACATAATCTTGATAGTCCCCGACTGCGACAGGTACAAAGCTGGTCATCTCTTGATTCTCTTTTTTGTTTGGCATATTGTCACATTGATTGCAATGCTGATTATTACTTTTTAAATTTACTTTAACCCCTCGTCCGTCTTGTCATAGATCTGTGCCTAAAACACGGATAGTTTGTTTTTATGGTTACTTGTTTTCTCGAACTTTATCATAATCCTTCCATTCCATTTCCATTTTCTTTATTTATTTTGTTATGTATGTATCATAATCCGAAGAGACTAGAACTTCGTATTTTTTTACCTATGACAGACGAGGGGCTAAGGCATGCATGCGTGTTGTTTTTGTTGCGGATGAGGGTATTTACATACTTTTCATCAATAAAACTGCTTCAGCGTAAAAATAACATAAAGTCAGTTTATTTCAAAAACATTTAAAACTAGTTAACAACAAACACCAAAGAATAAAACATGTCTAGCCAAAAGGTTTAGGTTTTGTCATATTACCTATGTATTATTTGAATAATAGATGAGTTTAGTTACAATAATCAAAAATGATTGAATATATCGTGCTTCTGTATACAAAATTGAGACGGTTTACTTGTTTTCTTTTGAAATTTCACGCCTGATTTCTGCTGCTGCAAGCGAGGCAATCAGTGAAATCTTGGTTGGTTACGCAACAAATACCCGTTACCTTCTGTTCAGGCTTTATCTAAAAGGTGTTGACAACGGATACGCTCTACTAACATTACGTTGGCAAATAACTTCAGCCTTTATCTCTTACGCGCCCGCGACAGTTTCATCAAACGATGCTTCGTGCTCCGACCTTGACAGCATGAATTCGGGCAAAGTAACACCGAGGGCCGCACTGTAGCGGGGCATAGTTTCCGCCCAGTATGCTCCCTTTGAATTGTCACCTGCAAACTCTTCGGGCGCTAGTTCGGTTTCATCAGCTGTTTCAGCCTGGACCTCTGTTTCGGCGTCCACGTTCCTCTTGGTTCTGCGCGGCTCAGCCTGTTTGAGGGCGGGAGATGCGGGCACGGCGCTGACAACCGGGCTGGTACCAGCTGCGACAACGGCGGCCTGAGTAACCTTCTTTCGTTTTATTTTTTTGCCATACCCGGGGTTAGCAACTACGTATGCGGCCGCTTTTTGCACAGGATGTGAATCAGTCACAATTTTACTCTCGGCTCCTTCGTTGGTAGTGTCCGGGACAGCTGGTTTTGATTGGAATTCTTTGAGCTCCTGGTAAGCCAGATGACTCCGTTGCGGTGCAGATTCGGAAACAAACATGCATTCTTCATTTTTAAGACCGTTCTTGTCTACGCATTGAAAACAAGTCATACCATTCTTTTGTACTTTTTTACAAGATGACCTATCTTTTTTTTTAAATTCAGCTAAAACATGTTCAACATCTTTTTTGGGTTCATTGTCAGTGTAAAATTCAGGCAATGCTTGCTTGTAATTGTACGGTTTGACTAAAGTATCTGTTTTTTCATCAGAACTCTCGTCGCTTGCCGCTCGTAAGGCCTCGCTAGGAGTAGTTTTGGAGTTGTGAACGTAGTAAGCTTTGTATTTATCTTTCGAATTATCCTCTTCACTGTCTTCTTTTGGTGCCGTTATCTTTGCATATTTTTCGGACGACTTATCTTCCTCTTTTGCTTCTTCATATTTTTCTGATTTCTTAGGTGATCCATCTTTTTCTTGAGGTTCTGGTTCATTTGGTTCATCATTACTGTCGAACTTTTTTTCCTTGGAGTAAGCATACTTGTTATTTTTTGGCTCTGCGACATATGAACACGATTCATAGTTTCCTCCTGTTTTCGGATCCTTACATATGTTACACGTCATGCCATCCCTGTCAACTTGTTTGCAGTTTCCAGGGTTTTGTTTTATTTCAGCAGCTTGTTTCTCCGACAAATCCTTGATTCTTTCGTACTCTTTATGATCATATCCTGAATCGTAGCCTCCGTAGGGATATTCGTAATCTTTGTTAGGATCTTTTTCTTCTTTGTAGGCACTGCTGTAAGACCTACTGTCGAAAGCTTTAGGCCTAGAAACGTACTCAGATTTGTAATCATAGGGATCCTCCTCTTCCTCGTCACTGCTTCTTCTCAAATTTTCCCTCCTGCGTTCTCTTGTGTATCTTCGTAGGCGGGGTGGTCCTGCAATATAACCATTTGGCTTATAGTTTTGTTCCGGTTCGGCGAGTTCTTCTTTTCGGTAATTTAGTGGGTGAGATACTTCTACGTTTGTTATTGCGGGCTTAAAATATGCAGCTACGGTAGGGTTTTGTTTTAAAGCGGACAAGATCTCTCCTTGTTCGTTTTCTTCAGGTTTGTAAACCTTGTAATCAGCGTCATGAACAGTTCGGATGTCGTAGTGTAAGGGGACGAGCTGCTGGCGGAGCGGCGCCGCGGGGGCGGGCGCGCGCTGCGCGACTAGCTGTGCCGGCCTCGCCGGAGGATAGAAACTTTGACTGGCAATAGGATTAAATCCAAAATTTTCAGCAGCAAAAGTTTTATCCTGAGGAGCTACTCGTTTCTGTAGTGAATCAATGGAGCTACTGACAACTGTGTCGAACAACTGGGGATACTGGCTCTTGTCTACTTTAAGTAAAGCTGCGGCTATAGGATTGGAAGCCAACGACGATAAGCCTGAAAAAACCATGTTCTTTATGATTTAGTTTTTAATATAATTATTACCTATTTTGCTACTTATCTAACCTAGTAAATGATATATATGTTATTTTAATACTAACCAGAGTTTTCGCCTGTGAAAATAGGAGCAAAGTCCAAAGGCTGGACAAAACCTTTCTCGTTATCTTCGCTGGCAACCACCGCTTGACATATCGCCCAAATGAATAACTGCAAATAAATATTATTTAAAAATATATTACTGTAACAATGTTATAATTGTATCTATGTTTTAAATTCAAATAAATTCGTACCAAACATCCGAGCTTAGACATGTTTAAAATGGGTTAAAACCCAAATGAGAACCGTGACGTCCACTTCTCCTCGCTCGTTCGCGCTGCTTTTCTGGTTCTGTTTGGAATGAAAGTAACGTGACAATATTACAAAGACAAGGTTTTATAGGCGTCAATATTGCGCAGGTGAAAGATAGGTGCAACCGAGAGCGCGCGCTCAAGCGTGTCTCGACGGACAATGTCCGCTTGCTCCACCGCTGCAGGTCGTGACCCGCCGCGGCCGCCGCCCGCGGCGCGCCCGTTGTAACCAGCTACGTCCCTCTGAAATCCTGGTACAATTTTTATTCTCTTTCCTTATCGATATAAACCTTTTTAACGGCTCAAACGATTTTCATCAAACCTAGCTCAGAACTAGCCCGAATAATAAAGCTCTTTTTATCGCGTACTTTGCGGTCCATCCGTTTGGGAGCTACGATGCCACATACAGACACTTATTAAAAGTTAAAGACGTTTTTTGACAAATCGAGCGCGGATAATAAATCGCATGCGAAAGACGTTACAAACAACCCCGAAGTTTTATTATGATTATACCGATTCTCGTTTGAACTTGAATTAAAAGTTTTGAGTGTTCTATTCCCAAAAAATCGACCCCCAGTAAGACAAAAGTGACCGATTCACCATTAATCACTGATTTAAGGATAAGCAAAAGTACTGTTACGTCGATGGAACGAGGCGTCAAAATTATCAATCATGATTTTTGCTTTAGAAGCGTTTTCAGCAGGCTGAAATATCGTTTCAGTCTGTTTCAGAGGTAGGTCTATTATCAAAATAACACTCACATATCAAAATTTCGACCAACTTATCGCTGTTTTCAGGCGACTTCTGTCCGTTTCAGACCACCTCTATGAGATTAAGCCGCCCCAAACACAAAACCCATTTACAGGCGTTTTCAGTATAATAATATATTCATTTATTAACGAGGAGTGATCCATAAGTTTGATAATCGGTATAAAAAAGGGGAGATAAGCAAATCGTTATACTTTTATATGCGCACTTTCTTGTTTTATTTTAGCCCTTTAAAAATATTTTTACTTTTGGAGGTCAAATTTTGTACTTTCACTAAGTCATCATAATCGATCCATCCGCTGGACTCTCTACAAGCAGACGATACTTTTATTCCAGAGGATCCCAGATAATGCGGTTGGCAAAGACGATATAGGGTAAATTTTCCACTAAAAGTGAAAGAGATAGCATGATTTGAAAGAGACAGCGATACTGTCAACGTTCAAGAAGCGTGTGAAAGAGATAACATGATTAAAAATCAGACAGTAAAAAAATCTGTAGAACATTCCAGACCCGTGAACCAAGGACATTGCGATTGTGCGCAGGGTCAATCAAGGTCAAGGGCAACGTCCCAGCAACGAATTCTCTAGATCATCCTCGGTGGGTCAAATTTCATCGGTCAATCCAGAAAGCATTCTGGAACAGTCGGGGACATCGAACAGTGCGAACAAGGGCGAACCAAGCGATCATCTAAGTACCTATTCAAATCTTGTTCTGCGATAATTGTCTGTACCAGTTCAGTGAGTAGGTACGATAATAAAGTCTAGCTGATACTTATCGGTGTAATTGTGCATTTCTATCATTTGCCTACCCCCACGTACGTAACAGTACCTACTTTCGCCATCAAATATCGATATATTTGATGGAACTCAAAAATATCTGAACTCGACTTTTTTTTTCTAAACATAACGTGTTTCGAGCACCTTGTGTACGGTCTATCAGCCAGTTCGTTTAGTACCTATAGGTAAATTAAACTCATCTTATACTTCATCAATATTTATTTGATAATAACATATTCGGAAATACTTCTCTTCACGCACCGTCCTGAAGTTTTCGAAGCAGCTGTTGACTGTCTTTATCGTGGTCATGTTTCAACGCCAAAAGCATAGTATTCTAAAACAATATATATTATTATAATATAGTCAAGATTGTTACAATTTGGTAGGATGACAACAATAACTACTTACGTAAAACACGCGCAATAACATATTTTAATATAACATAATTTAGATAAGGGAAGGGGAACGGTTAAGTAAATGTTTGGCCTTAAAAGAAAAAATCTTAAAATTACGAACATAATAATGTTTTGACATGTAAAAGCTCTTTTATGGGTAAGGACCAAATAGTTGGACCATAGTTAAGCGTAGTTAACCATACAAACAACAAAAGTGAAAAAAGTTCCGTTGTGACACGAAAATTATCCCTACAAAATGTATGGCTAATTTTCGTGTCACAACGGAAAGGTTTCATAGAAAATTTTATCGAGTGAGTTAGCGTTGCCAACTTTTTGGTCCTTACCCTTATATGACTCATGACAGTCTGGACACCTGCGTTTTCCTTTCATCTTAAAAATCCCAGTTTTAGAGACCGTTTCCAACTAAGTACTACAAAAGTATATTTTATTACCAAAGATAGTAAGTAGTATACACAAACTTATTTCAAGTTGATAGCTTGTTGAAAAGTAAAACAGCTTTGACAACCAAGACAGATACCAAACTCTCACCGTAAGGTATCCTTTTTTTTTAATTTGGTACGGAGTTCTAAAAAGGTTAGATAATAGTGACTTACAGGTAGTCTTTGATTAGCGTGTTGCAGTTTATGTGCCAATATCCACAGATTAGCAGCCAGGTTGACCATCGCACTGTCCCCTAAGTCGCCGCGTCTGATCACTCGCCAGAACACCTCCAGAGCTAGGTCATACTGTTTTCTCGTTTCTTTCGCATCCCCAAGAGCTTTCAACACAACTAGCAGCTCTTGACTGATGTTGGTAGAGTATTTCTCAATACTGTTTATGTATTCTTCTTCAGCCCCATATAACTTGTCATTCGATATAACTAAAATGCAAAAATAGTATTGAAACCATCTGTTTACAGTTAAGATATAAATGCTATTAATACATTCGGCGCATGATGCACTTTTGTTACAGACTAGCAACGTATCGTGTGCGTCAAGCGCGGTAAAAGGAAATGGACATGTTGCAATATAATATAACTACTCCCTTCAATCTGAGATGATCCCTGTGACAGCCGTATTTGGTAATTTTTATCACTACCTATGCTCACAAGCGAGATATTTAAAAATAGGCGATTAAATATTTAAATTCCTGACGGCGTCGCTAGGTTTGCATCAATTTAGTATTTATGTAAAGTTAAAGAAACAAGTTTAATCCGTGATTAAATGAGCTGTCAAAGGCATCATCCTAGATTGAACAGAGTACAGGTACACAGCAAATATAAAAGTTAAAATAATGTGCACACATTGATTGACATCGCCTCAAAACATTTCAAAATATAGTCTTCAATATGTCCAGCGCATTTATGAGTTAAGGTTGTGAGAAAAAAAACTTAAGCCGTTGTCTTGTGAAGTGATTGTGAAGTTCAATTAAGTGAAAAAAATGTTGTAAAATTAAAATTACACGTATAAACGACAACATACCTCCATCTATTCCGTAAGCAAAGTTTTCGTACGTCATTTCACAGAGAAGATCTAACGTACGTAGAAGTGACATGTAATACAGAGGATCAGTTTTTCTCCAATGAATTCTCTCCATTGTTTTAATTAATCCACTGAGTATATAAGCTTTGACGTTGCTGTCCATATTATCCTAGAATAGATTATATGTTTTAAAATTGCATCGCCATTCTATTTAGGGCATAAATTAGTATGTTAAATAGCATATTCGCAAAACACGATATTCGCAAAACATCATATTCGCAAAAGACGATATTCGGAAAACATGATATTCTCAAAACATCATTATTAGCAAGACAGCAATTAGACAGTGTCGACGGAGCTCCGCTGCCGCGGAGCACCTATTTCTGGGTAGTTTGGCCCTCCGGGACTGCTGTTAAACTAACATAACCTAAACCTACCCACGATTCTATAACCTAATTCTACTATTTGCAAATATCATGTTTTGCGAATATCATGTTTTACTAATATCATGTTTTGCTTATATCATGTTTTGCGAATATGATATTCTGCAAAGTATGGATTCTGACTGAGCAATGAAAAAGAATTCCCGGACTGGAGTTATCCGATTAAAAACATTTTTTCACTTCTCATGCTCTTAAAATGCTACTTAAATCTCTGCGAATCGGGACTAAAGCTCCTTATTAATCTCTAGGGATAAAGTTTTTTTTTTTAATTTACTTTTGAAACCCCTAAACAACCAATCACGGTGTTTGTGAATGGAGGATTATCGCCATTTTCAGTGATTGTGTATGGACCATATTTTTGGGTGTCGAAATAACCTCAAAATTACAACTGTGCAAATATATAAAAAAAGGATTTAATTTCGTGAAACACGATTTATTATTACGAATATGGATCTATTTAATCATATTAAGGCCGAACTATTTTATTATGCGTGGTCCAATTACTTTTAAAATGGTTTTCAAGTTTGAGTCTGTTGGCTAAATATGCAAGCATTTAAAACATCACTTTCCAAAAAAACCGCGGAACTCGAACTACAGCCACCCTCGCTCGCCAGCTCGCTCGCGTGGCTAAACATCTCGTGTCATTATGGCTTGTTTTAGTCCCTTGTTGAACAATCTACTATTAATTATTGTCCCGACGTGCAAAATGTGGTTACAGAATTAGCAACAAGTCTTTGAGTTGTTGGAATATCTGTAGCCCTGCCTTCCCTACTCTGGGAATGAAGGCGTGATGTTTTGTACGATTAGAGCATCTTTAACTACTTAAATCTGAAAAAAAAAGAACTTGTGTTTTTGGATCTCCCCGAACGCTCAGTCGTTATCAGCGCTGCGCGAAGCGGTGCCAGCTGTATTGTTTTTAAAATAAATGTAAGGTGGTGGGACTGGGAAAGGCGTGGCGGGTTTAGCACTGAGCTGAGCCGCTTCCGCTCCGACACCGAGTCTATGTGTTTGTACCTTAAAGAACTATCAAATTAGCCATGAATAACAATCAACTTACCGGCATTATTAAAAGAGTAGAGAGGAAATCGCTGATCAAACTGCTGACTTTAAAATGTGTTAATTTCCGTTGTCCATCTTCTAGAATAAACTCCGGAATATCCGGTATCAAGCTGATCAGTGCTTTGAAATTAGCTTCAGCTGAAACCAAAACAATACTCACGTTTAACTTTTTTTATTTATTTTCTTTACCTATCTATTTATACCGAGATTTTGTTCTCATATTTAAGTATTACAATGCGAAAGCATTTCTCTTTATATTGCGAATTCAGTTGAATGTGGTGCTATTAATAAATTAAATTATCATGTGTGCATGCTAATACTATATTTCCCGCATTGTACCGAGGACATAAATGTTATTCACGGTCAACTAATAAAATACATTCATCAGCTATATGAATCTAAGGATTGACTGTAGGTCTAGCATAACTTGATTCGCTGAGTAATTTCTAGAAAGACCTACGGCGTGACTAAGCCGTGGGTAATTGTGCTAACATCCTTGAAAACAATACTACGTTCAATGCCCCATACCTGCCGTCTTCGGCTACTTTTTAATTAGCTGATCGTGTAACTGTAACACGCACCTTGCCCAATGCAGTTGTTGAGCAGCGCGACCTGCCCGGAGAGCAGGTAGAGCTGCGCTTTGGTGAGCGTGCAGTGAAGGGAGGGCACGGTGACGAAGCAGTACGCGGCGCACGCGCGCTGCGGCCAGCCGCGCGCCGCGCCCGCGCCGCGCACCGCCAGCGCGTTCACGCACTGACATCACAAAAATAATATTGTAACTTACACAAATCAAAACAATCGCCACATAGGATATTGCAAAATATAAAAAAAATGTACGGATAATTTTATTGTTTTTCAAAGAAGCCGCCTTCATATTTTATTAGTTTATTTATAGGTTTTTAATTTCAGGCTCATATACATATAGCCAAGACTTGTCACCTGATACCACGCTAAAACTAGTTTTTGAGCTCCTCCGTTGAATTTATTCAGTTTCGCGGCACCAATTGACACGAGTAATTTTCTGCTTATCATCAGATAATAAGTGAGGGATCCAACGGAAAAACAACTTTCGCACTCCTAATTATTTCTTTTAAATAATTTGTATCTGAAGCATTCTCATACCCAAACACTCTTGAATCTCCCGATATCTCACACTTCTTCTTTTCTCAACTGACGCACAACATCGATGTTTTCTTACGTGACTACCGATTTTGGTCGACCCAAACGCACATCGTCCGTGAGAGATATACGGCCCAGTTGAAATTCTGAATACCACCTTTATTCTCGTGAGACCTGGTGTGCCCTAGGATAGGTTGGTTTAAACTATGTGTTAATGACCATAAAGTTAATATTTATTTGTGTCAAATTTGAAAATGTCATTTATGAGCAAAGGTAACTGAACTTTATTTCCTGGCTAATTTTAATTCCCACTTGGAAAAATCTGCCTGTTTGTAGTATGGTGGGCCTCCCGAGGTTATATTGTTGTCTTCTTCAAAAGTAGCAAACATCCGTCCGTGTTTTTTGTGTTAATCCACATTTATAGTATAAAAAATGGGTCAGGTTTGCTATTGATTCAGTTAATTGTTTCTCATCATGTTTTCGTTTAGTCCTTTGAAAGCCAACGACGCATAATGTAGTCATAAGCTGTCGTGCCTGCAACGGCACCGACACTTATAGTTCTTACAGGTACAGTTTAAAAGAGATGTTATTTCGTAAGGATTAAGTTAAATCTTGCATAACTTTTAATTTAATACATGTTTGGCGTGTGAGTGACGAATATGTATTTGACGTAACACGTTGAAAAGGTTAATGTACGGGGGCAGGATGATAATTAACTAGCCTAACAATTAAATACAAAAGTTAATGTATTTTTTTATTATTATTTTTCTACATAATCTCCATTAAGCTCTACGCACTTGGTCCACCTTCGCTCCAACGCTACAAAGGTATTTTATGGAGGGTATGATCCTCCATAAAATGCCTTTTCTCAAACCCTGTAAAATACTCTTCTACAGCAGCAATGACCTCTTCATTTGTTTTAAATTTCTGTCCACCCAAAAAAGTTTTGAGTTTGGGGAACAGATGGAAGTCTGACGGTGCAAGATCAGGTGGATAAGGTGTGTGGGCTAACAAATCATGATGCAATTCGTTAATTTTGGGCATGGCCTTAAGACAAGTGTGAGCTCTTGCATTGTCTTGAAGAAACATTTCTTTTTCGAGCTAAGCCTGTTATTTTGCTCATTGCATTCTTGCATCTTATCTAATAGATTAGCATATTATTCCCCGTTTATAGTTTGAACTTTTGGGAGTTAGTCTATGAACAAAATTCCGTCGATATCCGATGCCATCACTTTTCCAGCTGATTTTACGGCTTTAGTTTTCTTTGGAGCCGAGCAACCGGACTGATTCGATTGCATTTTGGATACTATATGGTGTATAGTGGTGAGCCCAAGTTTCATTCGTTGTTACAGGTCGTCGTAGGAATTCCGAATTAATTCTTTGAAAACGGTCCATACAATGTTGAGAGTTTTGCATTCGAACTCTTTTTTGATCGGATTTCCGAAGTCGCGACGCGTTTTGTACGTCCGGGACGGAGTTCATCTTGTAACTTCTCGTTTAAATTCGGCCATCCAGTTCTTAACCGTAGCATAAGAGAGAGAACATTCACCCAAATCATTTTTAAGACGTCATGAATATCCGCCCTTTCATACCTTTCATATGAAGAAACTTTATCACAGTTCTTTGTTCAATCTTATCCATTTTGGAAAAAATCGCCAGAATATTTTTTCAAATGAGAGTAAACAAAAAAAAAATGGACGCTTTCGAATTCAAATATAGAACACAGACAGCCAGAAACCCCATTATGAAAAGGAGGTCGTATATTTTTTAATTAAACCTTTTTAAGTTGTGTAGGCTAGGTACTTATCATCCCGCCCCCATATCCAAAGAACAGACACATCTAGGCGTTATGATTATTAAGATCCAGGGCCCGTAGCAGTCGCCTTTATCGATGTGGATAATCCGTCACTTTCTGACCAGTATGTCAATGCGAGAGTGAGAGATGTGTTATCCACGTTTATCCACATCGATAAAGGCGACCATACTACGGGCAATATGTGGCCTCTTAATATTTTACCGTAACGCTTCGACGGGGTTAGCCGGGTAATAACTCGCCGATTACTTACGTGCACTAGGGCCATCAGCACCGCGTCGAGTTTTATGAAAGCGGCCCGGCTCTCGACGTAGAAGTTAAGCTGCTGTTCGAAGTCGTCAGGGTATTTCACCGCGTGGATATACTTGGTGATCAGATCTGCACAAAGTTTCACCTCGTCTTCCACCGTCACTGCACTACAAAATAATTGACAGTTAATTTTAGACCTAAGCGTATATTACGTAAAGCTTTTGCCCGCGACTCCGTCCGCGTAGAAATCGTTTATTGCTGCTCACTCGGGAACTGTACAATTTTCCGGGATAAAAACTATCCTATGTCCTTCCCCGGGACTCAAAATATCGCCATTCCGAATTGAATTTCATCTAAATCGGTTCAGTGGTTTAAGCGTGAATAAGTAACAGGCTGACAGAGGGAAAAGGATTTTGGGGAAGGGAGGGTGGTGAAGTCAATCCGGGTTTTACTCTGCTCGAGAGGTTAGGCCTGCTGAGTGGGACTGGGACCCCGTTGGGGGAGACCCGGCTTGTGACTAGCTAGAAAGTAGTGTCTTCTCGGGTCCGTGAGGATTGTCTTCGTCGACTTCGTTTTGTACTTAACATTTTAGTAGAATGGGCGCTAGATGGCGGTAAAAGAATTATAAAAGTTATAAGTTATTGGTATTAGTGTTTCTATGAAACATCAATATTTATACGGTGCACTACAGCTACAAATATGCCTAATATGCTTTCTATCATTTTAGTTTCTAAAAACATCTTTCTATTTTTCATTGTTAGATGGCGTTAAGTAGTCTGTTTAAAGTTTTACATTATGTTATGTTATTACTAGCTTTTGCCCGCGGCTTTACTCGCGTTAAAGTCGGGGTAAGGGGTAACACAATTCCCCTTTCCTGATGCAGAATACAGAAGAGAACTCGTAACAGAACACAGAAGAAAACACAAAACAGAGCACAGAACAACATGGAACAAAACTGAACACTATTTTAATACGCTACTGTAGACGATACTATGTCTTTCCATTTGGGGATAGAATGTAAAGATGCTGGGCATTGGACACACGCGAACATGCTACTTACAATTGACCATGGGAGAAGCACGGTTTTTCTAAGTTCACACCCCAGCTACCTTTAATGTTTGCCCTTGTGCTTTGTTTATGGTCGTAGCAAAACTAAGCTTAATAGGAAATTGCAGTTTTTTAAAATGGAAGATCTGAGAAAATTATAGCGATTCGTGGTATCATTATATATATATATAGTTTTTTTTTTTGTACAGTATTGTTTTCTTTACATTCATAGCTCTGTTCTACTCATAATATTATCATATGATTAATTGTACATATAACATACAAGTTAAGCGAACCGGCGGTCCCGACCAATAGATAATATGAGACGTGCTGTAGTAACTACTTTATGCCCACGGTTGCTCAGTTTTTAGATTAAGTAGTTTCGTTTAGTTTCACGTCTACTGCGCTGGTAGTTTCAGGCCACGTATATTTTCTGTCGAACTGTAGAACCTACGACCCTATGTAATGGGAATCGGGGTGGATAAAACTAGGTGTTTATGGCTTCCACACACATCATTATCATCAGGTTAGCGAAAGTGCAAGTGACGACGCGAGATGAATACGTGTTCTCATCACGAACTTACGGGTTTGGATCCATACTAATAATAGTAAATAACAAGACGTATGCAATGTTTGCGTACATTAAGAAAATATTAATGTGCAAAGTCGACAATACCAAGCTGATTTAAATAATACATCCCAATTTGCTATACTAAATTAATTACGTAGATTATCTTACTTGATAGATTCATGCAATATGCAGCACAGCCGCATCAAGCTGTTTATCACGATGTGATCCTCAATTTGAACCAATTTGTACTTTGAAAAAAATATTGACATAACGGTTTTTGCCATCATTGTGCGAGCATTCGACGTTTGCACTAACTCCACTAGAGGCATGAACGCATCCTGAAAACGAAGACCGCGTTTGCAAAAGCTTAGGCATAACTTTTTATATGAATTGAAACCGTAGATAACAACAGATTTAAAAATACCACATGGTAACTGACAATCAAAATCAGAGTTTATAAATTACGTATGTATCATGCATGATTTATTACGCTAGTTAATGTTTGAAAACGGCTTTTATTTGCAAAGGTCCATTCATATTACCATAAGGAACAACTCCTCAACATCAGGAATCGAGTTCAGCATCCTCCTTAGAACAAATTGGAAATTTCCAGAGTATTCATCAGCAGGCTTCCCACACTTAATCATGTACCGAATGGTGCCTCGCAAGACTATATTGACGTGTTGCGTCTTTAACAAGGAAAAATAAAATATTAACATTAAGAATCTGTAACTTTTGCATGTGAGTAACGAAAATTAATCGTACATTTATGTAGTTAATTTTCGTGACACACGCGTAAAAGTTACCGTTTCCTAATTTTAGTCCATAACTACTCGCAAGTACAATTATTTTAAAGACTACCCATTAAAACTATTACTTTTAACTAAAAATATTTTGGCGAATAGTAAAACAAAAGGCTTAATACATTTTCAGTGGCCATAAATCAACTTCATCATACAGTCCAAGAGACTTGATAACCCGAAGAACTTTTTTGATATGATCAGATCGCTTGGATAGAGCAATACACGCACCGATAAATGTGTACAGGCAAACTGTAGCCAAGGAGCCAGCACACTCAGGAAGCTCGTGGTACACTTTATGCTGTTGGCGATCTTCCACCAAGTCTGTATAAGTGACTCCGACGCCATGTGATGGTAGTTATCGGCATCGCATAGATGCTCTCCGAGTGCAGTCAGTATTTCGCTCAACATTACTGGTTAAATAAAATGTAAGTAAACGTATTAAGCACGTATATATCATTAAACATTATTTTAATTCGTGAAAATTACCTAAAATCAATAATATTATATTTACAATCTCTACTACTAATTTTTAGAATAATCGATAGATCCAATATTTTAAATCATCAATCTTCAACACAACAAAATAATAAATCAATAAAACTATACATACATAACATCACGTCTTCATTTCCAAAGTGGGGTATAGAAATGCCAAATCTATAACCACATTTCGTATAATCAGGCTAAGATATTTACAAGTGTATTAGTGAGTGTAAAATTATATAAACAACAAACCCATTTTGTCAGCAGCTTCTTGAACCATGTCTAATATTTTTGATGTTTTTTTGTTAACACTTCCAGAATCAAACCCTGATACCAGGCAATAAAGAAGCAATTCACTGAAAAAATAAAATAAACATTTAATAATTACAAATGTTTAATAATAAGTTAATAACAAACTATCGGGATACAATGAACACACTTATTTTCCATTATCTCGCACTGCTGAAGTAATTCTTCCAAAAGTGTCAGCTTGCACTTAGCGGAATTGACTGTTCCATACATCAGCCAATCTACTGCCGGTACATACAGACTCAAATATTTGTCGAGAGTCAATAATTGGACTTCATACTTTTTTTTCAAAGATGGATGAAAAATCTGAAACGTATTTATAATTATTAAATATTCTCGTCGAAACCTTTTCTCATCGTCACTCATATTAAAAAAATTACCATTGTTATTCCAAATCAAGAACTTTTGAAGTTTGAGGATGATCATATTATTTATTTATACAATTAATCATTGTCTTCGTGTTTATTTTGAGGTTCTATTAAATATTGTATTTTTTGATGAAAGGATTTTCGGTGAAAAACTGGTTGTCATAATATGTTACTTTTCGAAATATTATTGCCGCTGAAAATGTTGTGATATACATATTGATAGATTTGATTTATAACTTAATTAAGAGAGAGTTTAACCCTGCCGTACAATAGAGGCGAAATAAACCATTAAATAACATAAAAAAAAAACAATAGTGATTTTACATATTTTTAAAACGCTTTTTGTTTTAATAACGCACACATATAAAGATAGCTAGAGGAGGATCGCGAAGAGTGTTTAATCGAATTCGATGTTATGTTAACGCTGTCTTGTCCCTTCCTTTCGATCACGTCATAATCGTGCAGTAAAAGGGGTAAAGGTTTGATTGTATTGTAATAAGTGTTTCGGAGTAACCCATCTGGGTGCCTGTGACGGAAGCGCGTCGCCAACTCAAGGTCTGCGGGGCGCAAAAATTTACGCTGCGTTGGCATGACGCCAAGCGAATGTTGAGCCCTCTAAGTGCGAAGGTGCCAACCCTTTAGTTTAGAACTTTTCGGTAGGAAGATAACGACCTAGCAACGCGATTTATGGACAATGTATTTTCTGCTAAAAGTTAATTGACTTGGAGCCAGAAAGTAAGTAGCTTTATTTGTTGGCTAGTTGAAAGAAAATCATTATTCATAAATTTCGCTTATTATGGAGGCATACTGAATAAGTGCGACTGAATTGAGCGTGCGATGCCAGGATGGAGTTTAAATTCAAGGTCGCTTGCCGAACAACGCAAAACCAAACAGGATGAAGAGGAGAAAAAATGTTTATATGAGGCAAATAATTAAGATTTAATCCAGAAAATTACTACTACAGATCCGTAAATGCAATTCAATACACTCGAATCCAACCTCTTTTCGTGTCCCCGGTGGAAAAGCACCTTACCATTCGGACAAACTATACGATGATGATGATTAATATATGTTCAACCTTTTTAACTAACCAATTAGACCAATTAACATTATTCCCATCACTATTTCATCCTCTATCTAAAGACAATAACAGTCAAGTATACTTGTTAATATCATTGGCAGTCCGAATAGGACTGCACTACAGGTTCATTCGCGCACTATACTTACTGCCTAAATCTATATAACTATAAATTATTTCTTACTTGCTGATATTCTCCTACAAACTCCTTTAAATTATCATGAAAGTATTCCTCACACTCATTCCCCAGTAAGTTTGCTGAAACTTTGCAAAGGTAAAGCCGCAGGTATGTGGCTACTAATGGATTGCCGACGCCTCTGATCATTATAGTAAGTCTCGTTATGGCTGGTTTAATGTCCTCTTTAGCAATGAATGAGTAGCACTTGAGAAGGGACATCTCCATGTACAGTCGCGGAAGCAATTCTCTTATAGATGCCATTTTGAATAACCAATTTTGACATGTTTCTTTGGCTGCTTCAGGGACCTCATTTGGGTCTATGTCTTGAAGAGTCTTTGCTTCATTTAGTCTTAAAATGAAAATGAAAACTTAATATAGACAAGTAAGTTTCTTATTCACCCATATCCTTATTACTAGTTATTACTTACTGGTGAAGTTTAGTCATTAAGGTAATGGAATAAATTACAGAATTAAAGAAAATATTTTACATCCAAACAATAATTATAGAGATAAATAACAACAGTCTCACCCATAGCTTCTATCTTTAAGTCTTTCAAACACCAAGTTGCCAAATGTGTCCAAAATATCTATTATCAACACAAATTTGCTGGGATAGAACTGCATGACATTAACGTCCGATAATAACTTGGAACATTGAATGGCGATTTTGAATGCTTTGACCCTTTGTTCTGAGGCCCAAGCCTAAAATACATTACATATATTAAAGAATCTGATTTGTTTATATCATGCAGAAATGATTTCAAAAGCAACTTATACTTTTTTGATTTCCTCATTGAGCACATTTATCTTTGTGACGAATTCCTGCTGGGACAGACCCATAGTTTTTCGAACTGTATCTTCGTCAAAGTCATCCAGCTGTTCTAATCTGTGCTTTACTTTCTCATTCAAATTAGAAACCTGTCGAATAAGAGCTGAAAAAGAACTAACTTAAAAACAAAAAAAAAAAAAAGATGAGTAACGGCATAAAGTATTTATTTTATAATATAGGTAAGATGGTGAAAATATTGCAAAAAAGAGGTTGGTAATAAAAATACAAACGCGACGAATTGAAAATTCAAGATATACGAGGGTTGTCTGAAAAGTTTCTGACCTAACATGGAAAGAGGTATTTTTTCGGTCCTATTTGTTTCTACTTTTCAACAGTCTCCTTGTAAAATTATACACTTCTCCCAGCGATGCTCCCATGTCTTCAACCCGTCCAGGTAGTAGTTGACGTCTTGCTCTGCAACAATTTGCTAGGAGCCACCTAGCGACTTCTTCCTATTTCCCAGACTGAAATTTGCCATGGGAGCATCGCTGGGAGAAGTGTAAATCTCTAGAATACGGTGGATGTTCAATCAGTTCGAATCGCAGCTCCTGAATTTTTGCCATCGCAATCGCTCAGTTGTGAGATGGTGCGTTATCTTAATGAAACAACAGTTTATATTTTTGCAAATTCGGCCGTTTTTTCGAACTTTCTGGACAGAATCTATTTCAGTTTTTATTTTGGGTTGGCGTATTGTTTTTTAAATGAAAGTACTTAATCACAGCTCGACACTTAATTTTATCAATTTTTCTTCTTCTTCTTTTTTAATTAATGGCGGTCCACACAGTGATTTCGCCAATGTCAAGTGAATAGAGTAAATCAGTAAACAGAATAAATCAAAATCAAAAGCCGGACATCTTTCAATCGGCCATCTTCCCACCCCGAAGGTTACCGGAAGACCCCTATCAATTTTTCAAAGAGCACAGGCACTGGTTTGCAATATCAGCCGTCAAGGAAAAACTACTTAGCCGTCAAATATGGTTGCAATTTTGACATAATATACAGGGTGTCACGTAAGTACCACGACAAACTTAAGGGGGAGGTAGGTGAGCAAGCCACCTACCTAACATGGAAAAATCGCCTTAGTAAAAATTGCACCGTTTTCGAGATATTTGGATTTTTCTGATTTTTAGAAAAATGTACACCCGCACTGAGTTTTTCATCTGTGGTATTCGGTTTTTTTTTATTATTATTATTTTTTATTGCAAAACAATCTTGAATAGTTGTGTTATCAAATGGTAAAAACCATTAAAAAGTAACTATTGTAGTTTTTTTTATTTTTTAAATTAAATTTAAAATTGGCCTCTTCCGTTTAAATTTGGTCAAACTTTAGCCCCTCATGGTGAAAAAAAAATACATGACCACTGGTTAGCCAATTAGATTAAAAACATGCTCGTTTAATGGGCATTTAAAAAAGATAAATACTTTATCATCAAAACACTAATAAATATTTTTTTTTAAAGAAAAGCGTAAAATACACCCCAATTCACGTTAAGCCAGTACTGCCACCCAAGCATACTTGCGACGCGAGCTGTATCAGAATGCATTCATAATGACTGTACGTAAAGATAAGTAATGTAATTTTTTACTAACTGCCGAATATCAGGTTCGTAAAAAAAACATTGATAAAAGAAAACATTAAAATAAAGTAATTGTCTTCAATTATTTTAATAAGTAACGACTACTTACATTGCTTTTCTCTTCACCCCGCGGATGTTTACCAAGCAATAAAATACATTTTACAGTTTTTTTTGTAATTAGGTACTTTTTAAACAGTAAACACAGTAAGTAAATGTTCGAATTGCCGGCCGTCCACAGCAATGGACGCTCGGCACCTCTTAAGAAAGTTATTTTTCAATCTTCTTAGGTTTAATTCATTTATTTCTACGACAGCTGTGTTTATTTGTTCTCGGAGATTTTCTTCGGTTGTAATGATTTTTCGGTAAACCTTATCTTTAAGGCAACCCCAGTAAAAGAAATCCAATGGATTGAGATCGGGTGATCTAGCAGGCCATGCGATTGCACCCGATCGCCCTCAGAATCAGAATAATCTTTATTCAAGTAGGTTTACAAATAATAAACTCTTTTGAAACGTCATAGTAGCGACTTAGCCTAAATTGACTGCAGGTTCAAATCGCGACCGATCAGAGAAGAACCTGTAAGAAACTCTGTCGGATGTCTTTTTTTTTTTCGACGTTCGCAACCTTTTGTCGTAAGGACTAAACATTTTATTACAAGCAATTCAGTCCCAAGCATTGTTATCATTAATATAGTCTTTAATACAATAATATGCTTTAGAAATTAGTTTACGCTTAACGTAACTCTTAAATTTATTTACTGATAGTTCAGTAACATTACTTGGGAGCTTATTATAGAACCTAATACAATTACCCATAAAAGAGTTTTTTATTTTATGGAGCCGCGTGAAGGGCACTGCGAGCTTATATTTATTTCTGGTATTAACATTATGTATGTCACAGTTCTTTCTAAATTTAGCGATGTTTTTATGAACATAAATAATGTTTTCATAAATGTATTGACTGTGCATGGTCAATATATTAATTTCTTTAAACTTATCTCTAAGCGAGTCTCTCTGGCCCATCTTGTAGACAGCACGAATAGCCCTCTTCTGCAGAACAAAGATGCTATTTACATCAGCAGCACTACCCCACAGTAAAATACCATATGACATAATACTATGGAAGTAACTAAAATAAACTAATCGAGCGGTATCTAAGTCTATTAATTGCCGAATCTTATTAACTGCAAAAACTGCTGAACTGAGTCTACCCGCCAATCCAGCAAGATGAGGACCCCATTGGAGCTTGGAGTCTAACGTTATACCAAGAAACACTGTATCATTAACTAGGTCTAGTTTGTCATTTTTAATAGTTACAGTAGTTTGACTATTTTTCACATTAGTAGTCATGAACTTTATACATTTCGTCTTTTTTTCATTCAGTAATAAATTATTAACACTAAACCAATCGACTACTTTTGATATAGCATTGTTTACATCGACATTAAACTGCTGTTGTCGTTTAACTTTGAACACAAGTGACGTATCATCAGCAAACAATACTATATCATGGTTGTCCTTTATAAGGTAAGGTAAGTCATTTATGTAGATGAGGAATAAAAATGGACCCAATATTGAGCCCTGTGGTACGCCCATTGAGACCAATGACCCAGGTGATCGTACTCCATTCACGTCTACCCTTTGTATTCTCCCGTATAAGTACGTTTTTATTAAGTTTAGCGCAGTACCTCTAACTCCATAGTGGTGTAGTTTCCTGATCAATGTGTCATGGTTAACGCAATCGAAGGCCTTGGACAAATCACAAAAAATACCTAAAGCATCCTGTGACCCTTCCCAGGCATTAAAAATGTTTTTAATCAACTCAACACCAGCTTCGGTTGTCGAGCGACCCCGAGTAAAACCAAATTGTTTATTGTGTAATAAATTATTATACCGAAAATGTTCCGCTAACTGTGACAAAATCAATTTCTCAAATATTTTACTGAAAGTGGGTAGTATGGATATTGGTCTAAAATTTGTGGGGTCAAAAGTACTACCCGTTTTGAATAATGGAATTATCTTACTATGTTTCATAAGATCAGGAAACTCACCACAATCAACACAGTGATTAAATACGACCATTAAGTCAGATGCTATGACTTCAATTAAGGATTTGAGTACATGGACCGACACTCCCCAAAGGTCACTGGTTTTCTTTATATTGATTGAGTTGAATGCCTTAATTACATCCAAGGCAGTAACGCGCTTGAATTCAAAGTATATACTGCATTCAGGCACGTTATCTTCTAAAAGTACAATGGCAGACGCAGGCGAAGAGTTCAAGCACTTAGTCGTGGACACTGGTATATCGGTAAAAAACTTTTCAAATTCAATTGCGATATCTGGATTGGAATCTATTATTTTACCATCTACTTTTAAACGATAGTCGTTAATGTTCTTTTTTCGGCGACCTGTTTCTTCATTAATTATTTTCCAGGTCGTTTTAATAACATCAGAACTATTCAAGATTTTGTTACTTAAAAAATTTCGCTTAGTTATACGGCAGTCTATCTTGAATTGCTTAGAATACTGTTTGACATGTTCCTTAAACTCCTCACTCGCGTTATACCTCCGTTCCTCATATAGTTGATACAGTATTCTTCTACGCTTATGTAAGTCCGCAGTAGCCCAGTCACTGAAAACCTTTGCACCACCAACCACAACCGATTTGGATGTAAATACTGCGTTAAATTGTTTCATGAATGTGTGAAAGAATGAGTTGTACATGTCATTGGGTCCCTTATCAGTTGTTAGAAAGGGCAAATTATGCACTAGGTTATGTCTCATTCTTTCCACACGGTCTGCAGTTATTGGCACAAAAGTAATTTCTTTTTTTGGAATATTATTCGATACGGACTTGAATTTAATTAATTGACCCAAATGATCCGATTCCAGGTTGCTGATCACACTCTTACCAATAGGAATTATATCAGTAAAAATGTTATCAATACACGTGGCGCTAGTGTTAGTAACTCTAGTTGGCTCCATAAAAGTATGTGTCAGGCCGAAAGATTTGAAAAGATTTATTAATCTTTTGGTTAGTGGACTGTTTTCTAAAATATTTACATTAAAATCTCCACATATAATTGTTTTTTTTCTCGAATAAGATAATTTTATTAGAACAGTTTCCATAATCTTCTCAAAAATTTCGAAATTGCCTAATGGTGGCCTATATACACATACAACCATGAATTGCTCTAACTCTATTGCAGCGAGTTCTAATATTCGTTCAACAGATAAGGACACAATGTCCTTACGGTCTTTAAATTTTAATTTATTGTTTAATATGATTAACGACCCGCCATGTATCGAGCTATTTCTTGTAAATAAACTGCCGACCTGGTGGTTGATAAAATTAAACATAGCTTCGTTACTAGTTAGCCAGTGTTCCGTTATACATAAAATATCAATGCTATTACTATTAAGAAATAACTCGACTTGCAGGTCTTTACTCCTTATACATTGAATATTCTGGTGAACCAGAGTGATATAATTAGATACTTTGCTGCTAAATTTGTCCTTATATTTATAACAAATTTGGTTGCCAGGGTTGAGCTCCTCTGTTGTCTTGTGATTTAATTTAAATGATTGATAGTAATTGGAACATGTTCCAAAAACCTGTCAGGTTGCTGAATAGCAGCAGGAGCCAAATTCTTGGCTGAAATGTCAAAAAAATAGGATAGCGACATAGCTATCTGTTTCTTAAAATAATTAGGCAGGTAAAATTTACCTTTTGTTAAAATATAATAATTGCTAACATAATTGTTAGAGTCAATAATGTCAATTTTTTTATTATATGTACACATGTTATAAAGTGTCACATTTAAATTATGTCTTATGTCATTTTCCAACTGTGACAACTGTTTACAATAAGGGAATGTAAACAATATGTTTTTTTTCACACTAAGGCTATTCAAAGTTTCAAAAAAATTAATTAGTTTATTTTTGTTTACATTCCCTCTATTTCCTACAAGAATAAGCAAAGTCGTGTCTATATCAATATAGCTGTCCTCTAAAATTTTATTTTGGATATTTTCCAAGCTGCTTAGAGGTAAACAGTTGCTGATCACACTATGTCCCTTAGTGTATGAGTTCAATAATGAGCCCATATTGCTACCAATCTCATCGCAGTACATTATTATGTCAGGTTTGGATGTCAAATTGGTATTACTATTATTATTTAAGTTTTTATGAAAGGAACACTTCTCATCATATTCCTTTTGTGTAGGGACACTGACACACAAACTCTGCTTCAGTCCACCGGGGGCTGGACAGTCACTCTTGTGTTGACAGACACATGTGTGGTCGTCCTCCAGTGACTGAACTAACTCTAAATTATAGTTGAGCTGCCCTATTAGATCATCCATTCCTAAAGAATACTCATCTATAATTTTATTTGAATTTTCCTGCATATTGTGCAATTTTTGTAACGACTCCTCTAAATCCTGAATTTTTAATTGTAACATTTGTGTGTCATTGTCATACTTTAACTTATTATTTTCTAACATAGTGGTATATAAAAATAATTTATCAACTAACTTTACATTTATTTTACTTAGTATACATTTTCTATAATACAGTTTATTTTGCTTTAACAACCTTCGGGTTTTCCTTATATATCTGTTTATTTTAATATATTTTTTTAGTTTATTCCTGCTACAATTACTTAACCTTGTTGTAGTGGACGTCTCATTAGTTAAGTCTATAGTAACAACAGGAAGGTCAATTGAAGCAGTAACAAACTGCGGGTCATTCTCTACCAATTCATGAAATAATGACTGTGTGTGTACCTCTGCAGTGTCTTGCCTGGCCTCCTGAAGCTCGTAGATCTGTTCATGGGCAATATGCAGCGCTCTCTCCAGGGAGTCAACGTCCTTCAGGGCCTGCTCGTACAGAGTGGTACACTCAGTGAACTTATCTACTGTATGTTGAAGCTCGACCCGTTCCAAGTTCACATCATTATACTTATTTTCAAGTAGAGAGAGTTCCTTTTTTAACCTATCCCTACTGTTTAGAATCTGGATTACTTCTTTCTCATTGTCCTCTCTCTCACTGAGTAATTGAGCACACAATTCCTTGGATTTTTTTAGTTCTAATAACGTTATTTGAAGCTTGTCAGTTTGTTGCTGACGCGCAGCTACAGCAGCTGCCCTTCGAGTCATCATTTTTATAAAGTTTTAGTATAATTAAAGTGGTAAAAACAAGAAATTGTATGCCAAAGGAATGCAAGTTACTTACGTGAATATAGTAACGTAGATCAATGTCCACATTTCAGCTCATTATATAATGTCAACCAACGGCTACCACACAGCAGTATTTATAGTAAATAGTGCTTGGGCAAGCCGACAAATATGAAATGTAGACATCGAGTTCAAATTTATAACCAATAACGGTTACCGAATTGAAATGTTTCGGAACACTATTAGACGTCACTATAGCACTTGAAATAAATCACTAAGCTAAAACTTAACTTATAAACTGTCTGCTTAACAACAGAGAAGCTCACATTAACAATAAATATCATTAAAATATAAATATTTTTTTATAGGGACCTAGTGAAATCAGCTGCTTATCCATTTATGGGGATATGTTTCGTCCAAATGAGCCCTTACTAGGCGGCCATAATGAGCAGGGCAGCCGTCGTGTTGGAGCCATAATGTACGCCGCAGCTCCAGTGGTAGGTCTTCTAATAAAATTGGCAATTCATTTTCCAGGAACTCCAAATAATTTTGGGAATTCAGCACCGGCGGCAGTTCCACGGGGCCCAGTACTTGCCCATTCACGATACCCGTCCACAAATTTATTTTGTAGCGGTACTGAGACCGATCTTCCCGCATTTCGTGTGGGTTGGATAACTGCCAGCTGTGAAGGTTGTGCAGGTTGAAGTATCCATCCCGCTTGCACGCCGACTCATCGCTCCAAATTACTTTGTCAAAAAAATTAGGATCTGATTGATGCCTACTCAACATTTCTCGGCAAAATGTAACCCTAGCCGGGTAATCTCGTGGTTGTAAATTTTGGACACGTTGAATATGATAGGGATGAAACTTATTTCTTTGCAATATTTTATGAGCCGTTGATTTAGGTATCCCCGTACGCCTTTCAATCATTCTCACGGAAGTGGACGGATCATTTGCCACTTCTTCCAATACCAAATCATCATTTGAGGATGAAGGCCGTCCATCGCTAGTACGCTGTCCTGATGGCACGCGGCCTTCGGATATCGCATTGTGGGTTCGAGTAAAAACTTCATGTCCAGGGTGTCGCCGGTTTGGGTATCGATCAGCATAAAGTCTCGCAGCAGCTCTGGCGTTACAGCGAACTTCGCCATAAATTAAATGAAAATCTGCATACTCTTGCGAAGTGTACATTAGTGCCGCCATTACCGCGGTTGTATTAATAAATTCCAATCAGTTAGCTAAACAAAGTCCAAAAGAGCGCCAAATCGTATTAATCCACAGTCACAATTGTCACAAAGGCCAAATCGTTAAGCAAAATCAGAGTCCGAAATACAAGCAAAAACAGTAAGTACGAAAAACATCCAACATAAACGACAAATCACAAAAGTAAATAATTAAACTTAGCCACACACCGAATAAACAGTAAGATTAGGTTCAAATGTGACAATAAACAAATGAGGAGCAAAATTATTTTGAATTTTAGGACAGTTTTTTTTTTAATAAAGAGTTTGGCATTGTGCAGGTTGTAAGCCCAAATCGAATAATTACTTGGAATATTGGAGATTAAAAGTTTTTTTAGTTTTTTTTTAAATTAAGCGAAACTTAAAGATTTTAATTTGTTCGATTAGTTTTGCGTTGCTATACAGCTCGCGTCGCAAGTATGCTTGGGTGGCAGTACTGGCTTAACGTGAATTGCGGTGTATTTTACGCTTTTCTTTAAAATAAAATACTATACTACAATAGTTACTTTTTAATGGTTTTTTACCATTTGATAACACAACTATTCAAGATTGTTTTGCAATAAAAAAAAATAAAAAAATCCGAATACCACAGATGAAGAACTCAGTGCGGGTGTACATTTTTCTAAAAATCAGAAAAATCCAAATATCTCGAAAACGGTGCGATTTTTACTAAGGCGATTTTTCCATGTTAGGTAGGTGGCTTGCTCACCTACCTCCCCCTTAAGTTTGTCGTGGTACTTACGGGACACCCTGTATAACTCCTGAAAAAAGTCAAATTATAATGCCAAAGAGGTTTTTAAAAAAAGTTTTTAATTTCATAGTGAGATCAGAAACTTGTCAGACGACCCTAGTAGATAAGAGATAAAGATCGTTTATTTGTATTTAACACACGTAGGTACAGTCAACGGCAAAAATATGTATACACTTTAGTACCTTGTCGCTTTAATGTCTGTCACAATTTCATATGACAGCTTAAACATGACGTTAAATAGACAAGGTACTAAAGTGTATACATATTTTTGCCCCTGACTGTACTATAGGTGTTAAATACTAGGAAGTGTTTCCGTGCAGCGCCGCGAGGCATACAAATTGTAGATGCAGTTACATGCTCAGGCTTGTAGTAAATCTGAAGCCTAAGCATGAATTGAAGTCTGAGCATGTGCATGCCAAAACTTCACAAACTGCATCACTGCATATGCAGGGTGCGCGAAAGTTCATTTAGAATTGCAAATTAGATTATCGGAACACCGAAAATGTTTCTCATACTATTTTATATCATAATGATCACTATTCATACAAATATTTCAAATACCATTTTACATCATAATGATCACTCTTCATAATAAATATTAATAATACACCTGTTTATTTTCAGAATTTTAATAATATCCAACTTGTAAATAAGGTTAGGTAAGGTTATATAAACATATTAAAATCAGAACGGTTTCAGTAAAAATCTATTTATCTTTGAGGAATTCTTTCTGTTCCCGTGCAAAGAAATTATTTATTTAAAAAAGTTATATTTTGTTCCTTTGTGAATAGATTTATTATTTTAAAAAAAATATCCTTTATTTATTTTACTTTATATTTTTATTTAAATACAGGTTTAACAATACTAACTTTTAGTATATCTGGGAACTCTCCGTGCTCTCTACATAAACTTGTTATATAACCAATCAAAGGTGAAATTAAAATACAAAATTGGCAACATAATCCAAATTTGTAACAAAACTCTGATACTTAATGTTGGTGGTTAAAGGTTGGTCGCCAATTGAGTACATTGTAGTTCCACCTGTCACCACGACAAACTCTTTTTAGCCAAGATACACACTTTACTTTATCTTAAGTATAAACACACTGTGGGCGGAACGGGACGACGACAGGTCGCCGGCGGGGCGTGATCGCAATCCGTTGTGTTATATGAGTATGAGTAGTAGTAGAGAGCACATGACGTCCGTCGGGACGACAGCGTGCTATTCAAATACAAAAATGGATAACAAAAGTTTTTTATATGACTTGGGCCATGTCAACGATTTAAGAGTCTATAGGAAGGGAGCTTATGATTGAGAAATCACGCCGAGCTCGGCGGGACGGCGGCGCGACGTCGACGCGGCGGGTCCGGCACTTAGTGCACCTACACACCGCGCCGACGCCCCGCCAGCGTCCCGTCCCGCCCGCTGTGTGTTTTGGCATGGCTACATGCGGTACCTTTTTCACCACCTGGAAGAAAACTACTGATAATAGTGAGCTTTTCTCCAGTCGTATATTTGTTGAGAATTACTGCACGCCGCGAATTCCAAGCCTTAGAATAGTTTGTAAGACCATCAAGTCGTTCAACAAGAATCGGATCCTGAAAAGATAATAAAAACCAAATTAATTACACACACACGCACCAACATCACCTTCTACACCTGGATCTACTTAGAACGATCACTGTGGTAGCTCGTATAAACGCCTTATACGTATAATTCGTTGATACAAACCTCGCAACAATATTCGGTAATTTGATTGACTGATCTCCTCTTTGTATAAGCCTTACTTTTAAAATCACGAAATACGGATGTCACAGACATGACCCCACATTAACCCAGGTAGTTTTTAAACGTCCGTGTAGAAATCGTTTATCGCTTTACCCTAGATATCTATCCAGTTTTCCGGGACAGAATGTATCCTATATCCTAATCCAGGACATAAGCTATTATATGCGTGCCTAATTTCATAAATAGTCGCCCAGCCGTTATGCGTGATTGAAAGACAAAATCCAAAACATACCTATTTTTATTTACAATATACAGAAGTAGAACTGTGAACCGAACGAAAGTTGCGGATTACGGGTACTTTAATTAGATGTTTACTAGGTATACAAGGACATCAGTTTGTGAGATTTCAGTATCTGATGGTTTTTCTTTACACTTTCGTTATTGTACTTTTTTTTCTTACCTTTGTAATAATTTGTAACAAAAGTTTGTGGCATTAAATTCCATTCCATTCAATTCTATTCTATGTTTAATTTTTAAATAAAGTTTTATTAACATAATAAATGCGAAAACGGTTTTTTGATTGATTTTAACACATTAATAATTAATTAAGAATAACAACCAATGCCCTAACATGACTTTATTTGATACCAGAAATATAAATTATTTTGAATACTAGAGGAGGACGCCCACCCGTGACTTTGTACGAGTAGAATTAGTTTCCCACTACTCTCCTTCCTTGTGTGTCTTCTTTGTTTTCTCTTTTTATTAACAGCAGTCCAACAAGGTATTGCGCAGTGATTTCGCCAATATCAAGTGAGTATTATCGAATTTATATGTTTGGTTATTTATTCCCTCTTAACGGATGACCCGATTTTGACAAACAAGGTTTCATTAGATTCGTCCTGGGCTCAGCCTGAGGCATGCTCGCGAGCCAAATTGTTGCACATTTATAAACATGGGCGGGTGAGGGAGCGTGCTCGCCGCGAGCCGACATTGTGCGTCGTTCATCAATGGCGTCGGAAACGATGACAGCCGCGGCTGCGCTTATCTTAATTCCCGAATTATTAACAATAAGTCTTATTTTTGTTAATAATTCAGTAAATTATGATATCTATTATTATTTCTTCTTAGAAATCGCCCCTCTAGTCCCAGTAGTTCGGTTGATTAGTCCGGGGCCGAACTAATGCCACACTTTTCTTCCCATTACTTCGGTTATGACGTCAAACCGAACTACTGAGAATTAAAACGACTCAAAAGTACGGTTAAGGATGCAGCTAAATAAAAAATCAAAGAGGCATTTATTTCATTACATTTTTTAGTAAAAAAAAAAAACAAAAGGTAAAGTAACTCCTTCGTATTAGATCGCTCACGCTTTAAAGTTGAAACATGTTCTCAATTTTTAGTACCATACTATGTGCAAAGTTTTGATTTAGGTTAAGGATTAGTTAAATCTTTCAATAATGCTACATTACTACATTACTATAAAATACTTACCTACGACGGTGCAAGACATACATTTAAATAAAGTTTCGATACATTCTTCTACAGAAACCCTGTCCCCTAGACAAGATACAATGTTTACATGTTTGTATGACTTTCTTATTTTTAAGCTATCTAGATATCCGGTTTAGGTCATGCATTTTCCTCGACCCTATAAGCTTTGGACATCAACGACTGAAAATGGTAAGTAATAAAATAAACATTCTGACGTACCCTGATCTGATGTTACTTAAAAATTGATTTATTTATTATTATTTTCATTTCGTCTGTCTGTCTGTCTGTCTATGTGTTTTTTCCGTCTGTCAAGACACTTTTTCTAAGGAACATGTGGAGTTATCAAGCTGAAATTAATAATGAATACTCTAGTTGTCCCTTGAAGCATTGAAAAAATCCAACTTCTAAGTCACCTCAGTACAAAAATACGGCTGTTTATGCTCCGTTTAATTCACATATTTTGACAGTCGCAAGGCAATCGCAACCTATATGTAGAGTACTTCCCCTTGACCCAGAATCATGAAATCTGACAAGAAGCAATGTCTTATAACAAAAGTGGTATATGAACAGATGCTTTCGTGCTGTGAGTCACAAGGTTTGTTGGCTCAAGTACAGTCAGGATTTAGAAAACATCATAGTACCAGTACAGCTTTGCTAGATGTGGTAGATAAAATTTTGTCATCCCAGGATGAGGGTAGCGGGACTATACTGACTCTTCTGGGTTTTTCTAGAGCTTTTGACTCAATAAATATCTCTCTCTTACTTTCAAAGCTCTCTTATTACGGTTTTGATAATCGATCCGTAAAATGGTTTCATAGTTATTTAAGTTCTCGACAGCAGTTAGTAGAATTCAAAAAATGCGACGGGTCGACCTTACGTTCGGGTTTACAATTGGTAAATCGTGGGGTGCCTCAGGGTTCTATCTAGGGGCCCCTACTTTTCATTATCTATTCCTCTGATATCGTTAATTGCCTTCACAATAGCAGCTACCACCTTTATGCAGATGATGTCCAGTTATTGGTCCCATTCAATAAATGTAATGTCCTAGAAGCAGTTAAACTAATGAATGATGATCTTGCTCGCATTGCGAAATGGTCTAAGAATTCACTTGTTCTTAATCCGAGTAAATCTAAAGTAAATATCTAATTCTTGGCAGTAAAAAGCAAGTAAGTTATTTCTCACAAAGCCATCCGAGTGTTCAAATCAGCGGTATACCTATCGAACGCGAATATACTGCGCGCAATCTTGGAGTACAGATGGATGATCATCTGCGTTTTGAAGAGCATGTACTTAAGTCTGTTCGTAACTGTTTTTATAGACCCAAAGTGCACAATATTCGTCAATTAATATCGGAAGACCTACGAATTAAACTGTGTGAATCTCTTGTTCTCTGTAATTTAAACTACTGTGACACTGTCTTTGGTCCCTGTCTTTATAGTAGAACTCAAAAAATGATAAAACGTGTGCAGAATGCCTGTGCCCGGTTTTGTTTCTCGATTCCTCCGCGAACATCAGTGACCCCTTTTTTAAATAAAGCTAAACTGCTTAAAATGAAAGCCAGGCAACATTTTCATTTTGCTTCTTTATTGTTTGGGGTCATCAAGACTGGCAAACCCGAATATCTTTTTAGAAAACTTACTTGGAGACATCAGTTTAAGGCAGACCGCATTAGGAAGGTATCAAAGCCACTTTTTGTTCCAAGACACAGATCTGCTGCCTTCCGAGGTAGTTTGCGGTTCCAAGCCACCAAATGCTGGAACGATTTACCTCCCCCTTTCCGCGACAGCCTTTCAATGTTCGGTTTCAAACAAAAATTGCGCAATAGTTTACTCCTAATTCAATCTAGAACCGGATGACTCATTGAAAGATGTGTGTATTTTATTTATTTTTAATTGTTTTATACACAATAAGTACTTATTTCATTTATTTCCGCATTAAAGTCGGTTGTAAATCTATTTAGTTTTCAATGCATATATATATATATACACCGTGTTTTTTTTTATTTACGATAACTTCGGCATATTGTTAGGTACACGTATAGAAACTACGTGGTACATTAGATTTTAAAATATTGCAAAAAAAATAATGTTTAGAACAAAGTAATTAATGATAATGATAATAATGATAATAATTTATTTGTAAGGCCAATTTACAAGTCATTTGATTATAATAATAATTATACAGTTTATGTCAAAAAACAATTTAGTAATAACCCTCCATCGGGCAGTCATAGTTGTATTAGTATATACTTAAAAATAACCTTTTAAGTATATACTAATACAACAGTATATAGCTACGTATTTTACAAATGGTAACAAATCCATTGCAGTATTATTTAACTCAGTCGGTCGGTAACTATGCCCTAGTTGACTAATATGACTTAAGCGCAATGAACTCTTCAAAAGAATAGAACGAGTGCTCAACGAGCCAGCGAGTCAGACGTTTTTTAAAGCTACATAAGCTGGGAGCTTCGGTTACATTTTTGGGCAGCTTGTTGTAGACCGCGGGGCCCATAACATGGGTAAGCTTGGAAGATTTTACAAGCTTGCGGCTTATGTTAACAAGCTTACTCGCATTTCGGGTGTTGTGCGTATTTATCATATCAAACGTTTTGAATGACGCCAGATGGACCCTCATGTAGACTGCCACTTGCATTATGACTATTGCAGGCAACGTCAAAATACCTAGTCTTCTGAAAAGGGGTCTTGTGGAAATATCGAGCGGGGCCCGTGCGATAGTTCGTAATGCTCGTTTCTGAAGGCGGAATACACGCTCCCACTCGGCGCACCGTCCCCAGAGCTCCGCGCTGAGCTACTTCTTCAGACACTGTTCTGGCAACTCGGCCCAGTGCAAAACAAGCACTTCCCATTTTTCCACTCAATTTCTCAATGTGGAGATTCCATTTTAAACCTGCATCAATCTCGAAGCCCAGGAAAGTCGAATTACCGGTTTGTTTCAGTAGCGTGCCTTCCACTACGATAGTTAGTGGTCTAGTAATACGTCCTGAAAGATTAAAGCATAGGTAGGTAATGCGTCTTTTCCAGATTTAAGGCAAGTCCATTCGTATCAAACCAGTTGACCAGTTGACCAGCTGCGCCGCTGTTTCGTTTAGTTTTTGCTCAACACAGTCAACAGAGGGAGCAGTGACGAAAGCGGCAACATCATCAGCATACATAAGAATTTCCGCAGACCCTATAGACTGAGGCAGGTCATTAATGAGCAAGGAAAAGAGCAAGTTGGAGACAGATGATCCCTGCGCAACTCCCATCGTAGCCTCAAGGGGGTCAGACTTTACCTTTCCTTTATCACCGACCACTATTTGGGATCTACTACGAAGAATGCTTTCAAACAGTGATAACGGTGCGCCGTGCAGTCCATAGTGCCTCAGCTTTGCGGTGATCACGGCATGGTCTGCTACGTCAAACGCCTTTGAGAGGTCGCAGCACAATACAGCAACTTCCTGCTTATTCTCTCTGGCGTCCATGATGCGCCAGATCAGCTCGCGAGTGAGTGATGTCGTTGAGCAGCATCTGCGGTACGCATACTGCCTATCGGTCAAGGCATTCGTTGAGGCCAAGAAGGCAGAGAGGCGACTGCTTAGTCCACTCTCGAAAACCTTCGCTATCGCCGGAATGATTGAGACAGGTCTATAGGCATCTATATCTCCCCTCTTACCCTTGCCCTTAAATATGGGAGCAACTTTACTAATCTTAAGCGGGGCTGGGTATAAGCCCTCTTTTATACACAGATTGAATAGATTCGCCATAGCAAAGGCTAAGGGACCTGGGGCCATTCTTAGAAGCTTCATACTGATACCATACACGTCCTTAGAGGTCTTAGGCGGAATTCGTGATGTTATAAGTTGGTACACTTCATCTGGGCTGAACAGTTGAAGTCTGAGAGAGCGGTCAGAGGCAGGGCGTGCAGCACGCAACTCGCGCAGGGCACAGGCAACGTCAGCGCGAGGGGCACCGCACGTCACTGCCGCCCCGAGAAACCTGCTATTCATGGCATTGACCGCGTCTTTTTTATTTAAAAATGTTGATCCGTCAGAGTTCACAATTACGGCAGTGACATCAAATGTTGGACTACTGATTTTTCCTCGTTCTTTATTTACTACTTTCCACATGGCTTTAGATTTGTTAATATTTAAAGAGATAGCATTATTATAATAATTTGATTTTTGAGTTATTATTAATTTATCATATTGAATTTTCATGTCAGATACCATTTCATTAATAACATTGTTATTTGGGTTCCTACTCCTAATTTCTAAAAAGTCAAATAATAAAGATTTGAACAGCTTGACATCCTTAGTGATCCAAGATTTCGCATTCTTATTATAATAATTCACTTTCCAAAGCGGAAAGCATATTTCATATTTATTCGAAATTATGTTAATGATCGAATTCGCGAGATTATTTGCATTGACGTTTTTAACAAGTAATTTGTTCCAATCGATGCTGTTAATCGCTGTAGCGAAGTTGGCTTCATTATTTGGCGAGAAATTTCTGGCAAATGTGTGAGAAATATTTACTGATAGTTTGTTTGCTACTTGGACCCTTGCTTTGATTGCAAAATGGTCGCTTAAGTATGTAACAATAGGTACGACGCAAACGGACCCCGATGCCAAGTTCGAGTACAAGTGGTCGAGGCAGGTCGATGTAGTGGCGGTAACACGGGTGGGAAAATCTACCTCATTCACCATACCATGGGTAGCCAGTAAATCACACCATTTTTTAATATCCGCATTCAAATCACCTAAGCAGTTAATATTAAAATCACCCACGATGACGCAATTTAAATTTAATTCGCTGATTCTATTGAGCACTCGCTCAAAACAAACGAGAAAGTCGCTTGTGCTTATCAAATTAGTTCGGTAAATGCAAATTATGGTTATGTCATAGTTAACTAAGTCAATAGCAGAAATCTCACAATATCTTTCGATTGATAATTGCACTAGCTCAATATTTTCAACGCACTTAAAATTTTCGCGAACGAATATGCACGAACCGCCATGAACTGAACTAATCCTACAATAACATGAGGCCAATATGAATCCGTCAATATGAACATATTTTAGCTTCGATAGCGGCAGCCAGTGTTCCGTGATTGCGAAGATGTCACACTTAATTTCGTTTTGAAGTAGCACTTCTACTCGTAGTGTTTTATTTTCTAATGCAGCTATATTTTGATGGCATACTGTGGCACATAATCATTGATTCGCAGTACCGCATTTGAAGAGCTCCGTGTCGTGTAGTCGCTACATGTGTGCGGCGCAATAGGCACCGGGCGCAGGAGTGCGCGGGCGCCGGTCAGATGTGGCTCTGGTGGGAGTGACGGCGGCTCGCGCGTCCCGCGCCCCGCCAGTTCCTCTTCGAAACCATTCGGATATCTTAACGCCGGGTGGCCACAAAGTCGGCGTGTAGATTCTCTCTACTAGGCTTTCTGGAAAGCCTATAATGAAGGCCGCATGTTTGTCGGTTTTTATATTTCTTTTTTCAACAAATGTTTCCGTGCTCAGTACACGATCTTTTAAGTACTTAAGAACAAATTGAGTTGATGTTTCAGGTCTAAAAGACCACGCCTGAATATACCTATTACGCTCGATTGTCTGAAGGTTGTCATCCATTTTTCCAGTTCCCGTTATAATCGGTCTTTTTTTAAATCTTTTATGCGACACTGGGATCCATTCGTCTTGTTTAAAGTTGGCTTTAGTTTTAAGTTGATTCTGATTCTCGGTTGTATTCAAACTCGGGTCAACCGCTGGTATTATGCCCGCCACGCGGACTGTGCTCGTCGCTGTTGTTATGGCCCCACAGCTCTGTATAGACTCCGAGGTGGGAGTGAGGGAGTTCGATTCCGTTCGGCTTACCTCGGGTGTTGTCGGTACTATTTTGCTGGCCAGGGCCTGTGGATTCCTAGCGATGACAGCGCTTGATTTTTTACTCACAATAGCAGCAGCAGTCGCGGCAGCTTTCAATCGCGCTTGACGCACAGGGCGCTGCAGCGCTGACAGAGGAACTGTACTGCTTAGTGACTTACGGCTTACTGGTTCCGAAATCTTACCCTCCAGATTATTTTTGAGTAGATTAATCGCTTCAGTTTGGTTCTTAATTACAGCATTTTGTCCAGATATCTTATCCTCCAGTGCAGCAATTCGGTTAGTCATTAGTCATTAAATGTTGTGTCTTCAATCATTCTAAAAGGGTCTTTAGAGTTAACTCATAGTTAGTGTCAAATACGTCAAGTCAGCGTGACATACACACACACAAGTAAAGATAACACTTGACAGGTGCACGATCGCTTGACTTGGCGGGAAGTATCTTGCTTACTGTGTAAGAGGTCATCGGTTCGATTCCCAGGTGGGTCTCTTTTATTTATTAGTTTTTTTTATAAATTGATATTTTAATTACCCAGTATTTAACAATAACGTGCGTATCATAATTACATTTTAGGATAGTTACATTTTTATCGACGGTTGAGTGCAAACAAGCACCCTAAAATAACAAAACAAAGTGAAAATTTCTTTATTTCATAAATGGATTTAGCAGATTGCTCTAATTTTTAATATTCTCATTCATCATAACTAATTACTTAATGGTTTATAAAATGAAAAAAATTCGTTGCGTTTTTAAAATAATTTTATTTAAAATTTAGAGTGGCCATTTACTCTAAATTTTAAATAAAATTATTTTCACAAACATCAACAGTCATTTTATTTATTAGGCACCTTATGATTTATTACAATGAAAAACCTAGCATTACTTAAAACTGTAAAAAAACATATCAACGGTATCAAACAATGAGTATAAAAACAAATATCGTGCGTATTTACAACGGATTTCACAAAACTGTTTAGAAATCCTTCAAGCGGCATGGTCTGCAGATCATAAGTTATCACAAAGAACGAAATCACCTTCTGTTGAGTAACAACTTTTCAAGTATTTGTATTATAAGGTGTACAAATAAACATACGGGCACTTTTAACACAGGATTAGCCAAGCAAAGAACGATACTGTGGGTGACCGAGGCAGAAAAAACAAGAGCTTTGAATAGTCAATTATGTACGTGTCTCGAACAATTTTTTTTCTAAAAGAGCACGAAATTTGGTCGGAACATCTTCGTCCGTGTGGAGCTCGTTTAAACTGTTCCCGAGGGATCAGTGTAGCCTTTATTCATCCTGAAAGTCCGTTCTAACTATTGGTGACACAATGTTTGAAATCGGCACAGTAGTTTTTGAGTTTATCCATTACAAACATACACACATACAAAAATACAAACCTCTCCTCTTTATAATAATATGTTTATCCTGAAAGTCCCTTCTGACTATTGGTGAAAGATTTTTTTAAAATTGGCACAGTAGTTTTTGAATTTATTCATTACAAACGTACATGCACATTGGATAGCTACATTATTAATACGTTAACCAAAGAACCTTTTATGATAGCTAAGTACCTAATGTGAATGTTTGAACCATCAAGAAGCCTAAGCTATTCAACCTAAACAACCAAATTAAATTTATTTAAACTAATGTGAATGATTTTCAAAATGACCACCTTCATTGAATGCTCTAAACAAAGGTGTAATCGTGTGCGTATCTGACGATTTAAATTAACTAAAACTAAAAAACAGTAGCACGCATGTCATCAGCTACTTCCCGAATCCTTATGAATAAATCTTCTCGTGTTGAAATTGGTTTTGAATATACACACTCTTTAAGAGTTCCCCAGACGTAAAAGTCCAGGGGCGTTAGATCGGGAGACCGAGGACACCAAGCAAGGGTTGGACTACCGCGTCCAATCCACCGGCCGGCGAAATTTGTATTTAAATATTCGCGTACGCGAAGAGCAAAATGAGCAGGTGCCCCATCATGCTGTATCCAATGTGTACGTAGCGTTTGTAATGGTAATTCTTCAAAGTAATCCATAGAATGGAGAGATTGTAAAAATTCCAAGTAATTTTCACCGTTCAGTCTGCTTGGAATTTCTACGGGACCTATCAGTTGGTTATTTAAAATTCCTGCCCACATATTGACCGAGAACTCATGCTGAAAAGAAGACTCTCTGGCTAGTTTAGGGTTGTGCTCTGACCAATGATGGAAGTTTTTTGTATTCATAATACCTGCTCTTGTAAATTGTGCCTCGTCCATCCACAATATTTTCCCGATGAGTTGTGGATCTTCTGTCAAAAGTGCGTTCATTCGTTGGCAGAATGCAATTCGTGAAAAGTTATCGTGCGGCAAAAGGCCTTGCACTTTGCGATAATGATATGGATGTAGACCATACCGCTTCCAAACTCTCCAAACCTTATCGTGATTTACATTGTAAATTTGCCCCATTTGTCTTGTTGACAAGGTCGGATCTTCAATTATTGCGTTCATGATCCCGTCTTCGTCCTGTACTGTCAAATTAATATCCCTTTCGTGAGGAGTCTTTTTTAAACCCTGTTCTCTAAATCGTCGGTGTAACTGTAACAATAATAATTACGGTTTGTTCAACATAAAATAATCTTAACATAGTATAAATTAAAGTCGCTTCCGGTGTCTTTCTGTCTGTCCCTATGTATGCTTATATCTTGCAAACTACGCAACAGATTTTGATGCGGTTTTTTTTAATAGATACTTAGAGTGATTCAAGAGGAAGGTAAAAAAATAATAAAGGAAAAAATATTCCCTCGGGAACCGCGTAAACGAGCTCCACGCGGACGAAGTCGCGGGCAACAGCTAGTTACTAATAAATGAAGGAATAAAGTACACATTAGAAATACTTACATTTATGAACGTATGAGGGTTAGGCGTCCGTCGGTCGGGATAACGTCGCCTATATTCTCGTGCCGCTTCAGAAGCATTGCCGTCACATAAACCGTAAATGAAGTGTATTTCAGCTTCTTCCTCAGGACGATAATTAAAACGAGGCATTTTTTATTTATATGATTTACATTTCCTTGACATTGTCAGTTTACATTGACACGTAGGTATTCAATATCATAGACATAATCATTAGTGTGTTTATGATTATTCGTAAATAGGTTTTACTAGCCCTCCTAAGACTTCGCGAATTAACGTAAAGCAAGATAGAAGATAGGGCGTCGTTATAGGCGGTTTAAACCTCTTTGATGAAAAGAGACAGCTTTCAAAATACAGCAGTTACTGAGGACTAGGAAAACCAACTTGAATTTCATTCAATTTAATGTCATGTGAATACTCGTATACGTAACATAAGATTCCTATTTTCTTTAACCTTCGTGTTGTACCTATAAACCTAACAATTGAAAACTCTTTACTCATAAAAGGTAAATAAAAGAAAAATGTTAGGTATCAATTAAGAGCCTTTTACATTAGTTTAACGTGATTAACTGATTAATTTTAATAATTGAATATCTTTATAACCGTACGAGTTATCATATGTCTGTCTTCAGGAAATTAGCTTAATTTGACTTGAAGAACGTGCCCTTAAAGTTATCGTAAATCAAAAAAAACACGGTGTATATATATATATACATAAATATTATTAGATTGTTATTTCTGTAATTAAGAGTAATCCATATTTATTTATTTATTTATTTCTATTCCCAGATTACGATGCCACACTTTTTTTATGCATGTTTTTAGTGAATCTGAATATTTCGCACTTCCCCCGTTTTTTTGGAGGTGCTGGCAGAATAACAGCGTTGTGATCTCGTATCACAACACATGCTGAGCCAGAACCTATTCATCCGCACACATTGCTGGGCTCCAGTGCATACTCGCGTGTGCTCTGCTTGGTAACTGCCAAGATTGTATTGTATTGTATTTGTTATAGAACTGTGCCGTACAATATTGTTACTTTCGCTCTGTGTGCTTAAATAAATTGTTTTCTTTATTTTTTTTCTTTCTTTATAGCACAAGGAAAGAAAAAAATCCGATAATGGTAATTTTGTAGTTACATCACAATAAAAATTGTTTAGTTTGTAATTACAATCCAAATTGCAGTTTATAAACTAACCACGACCTATGTCGATGTATATTGTAGGTATAGGGACAATATTTTTTCAATGGCGAAGTTAAGTTTGTCACTCAATCCAAAATACAGATTTTTTGGCGTATCCGATTCGTACTTGGCCGGTTTTTTTAATAATAAAAGTTGTTTGCACATCATTAACCGCACTACACACCACTTCCCAATAGTTCGGTTTGACGTCACAACCGAACTAATGGGAAGAAAAGTGTGGCAGTAGTTCGGCCCCGGACTAATCAACCAAACTACTGGGACTAGAGGAAATCGCCTCAGTGGTGGAACGGCTCAGTAACTTTATCAAATTTGTACGCGCCTCGCCCACACACAGGTTAGAACTTGTCCTTCTGCCCGCGGCACACTCGGATACACGTCCAAAGGCGCGTCAGTGTGCAGGCACGCACACTGACGCGCCATGCATTTTGTAAAATACATACACAACAATATTAAAACATGAGGACAATGATACAATAAGTAATATACAGTAACTATGTGAGCCTCAGCAAAAAGCGCAATAACGCCTGGGTAATCCTCTAGTGTCCATAGCGTACATAACAAAGGCAATGTAATTAAATCATTTTTTTATGGGATTAAGTTCCTTTTCTATCATTTTAAAATGAAAAATAATTGTAAATGGCCTTTTTGAACAACAGAAACTGAACTTAAAGTTATAGAGTAAAGATTAAAATCCCAGTAATAAATAAAGTTCTTTTTTTTTGTGAGGATGGTCAGCTTCATGTTAGGTACTAATATGAACTTAAATTTAATGGGATTGATGTAATTTATTTATTTTAATACTAATAATAGAACTAAGCAACATATATATTAAAATGAATATTACCTCTGCCAAATCCATTTGCTCAAATCTAAGCAATGGATCTACTTCATCAAATGCTGAACTCCATTTGTTCAAGTGTTCTAGAAAACTTGTGGTGGAACTCAATTTCTGAAACAATTAGTTTCATTAACAATTGTCTTTCTTTCTTGAGACCAAGGAATACAGTCATTTTAACAACTAAAAGTATTAAATAAATTTTTCTCACTGTGTGTTTCTCCAGTTTCTCCTAATTTAATATATGTTACATTTCAGTATTGGTATGAAATTAAACTTTAAGAAATGTGTAGTTTTTAGGATGCATTTCATAATGTACCTATTATTGCTTTTTTTTATCTTGATCTTTGAACCTGTGGCCCCTAACCACACTTCATACAAACGGGCAGTCTGACATTTATTTATAAGTCAATTAAATATAAATAATAAATAAATAAATATTGCGGGACAATGTTACACAAATTGACCTAGTCCCAAACTAAGCTCTAGGCTTGTACTATGAGTACTAGACAACGATCAAAAGATATAAAAACTTAAATACATAGAAAACATCCCAGACTCACAAACAAATACTCGTGCTCATCACACAAATATCTGCCCTTACCGGGATTTGAACCCAGTAATTAGGTTGACTTATAACAATAATAACCATATATTCTAACAGTTTTTTTTGTAATACTACTGCTTTTAATTAAAAAAACACCCTAACCCTAGCCGAAACATTGTACTCCTGACCTCACTTGACCATGCTGGCACACATTGAATTATGAACCTTGAAACACTTACCATATGTTTGATATTACTTTGCCCATTGTCAATACAATAAAATCAGCCTAACATTGCTCATGTTGAAAGTGGTGGAAGTATATTAAATTAAACCTTAAATAAAAAAAATACAACAGAATCAGTAGCATTTACATATTATGTATGGTTAATACTTACAGTTGATACAACATTCAATTTTAGTGGGTGATTGGTCACTTCCAATTTCGGATATTCATGGTTGACAGGTTTTCGTTTCTTCTTAGAGGCCCTGTAATAATTTTAAAATGAAATTCAAAGTAAACAGAACAAAACACACAAACTTGAATCTTTTGTCAAAAAACATAAACAAACCATTCATGATAACTGGACATTTTGACAAGTAACAAGCAGGATGATTTAAATGGGTCCAGATATTAATTATCGAAATATTTCACTTGTTCAATTCAAAATAAAAACAAATTTTTTAAGTTAATTTTTTTTGACACTGGCTGGTCTGTTTTCTTTTCTCCCACTTCAACTGTCATGTGAAGTGTCATAATATGTGAATGAATCAACTGTTATTATGCTGGTGCCACATCTGCAGGATTTTGCGAACATTCGCGTTTCTGAGCGTGCATCCCGCAGCTGCGCAGATGTGAACTGGGCAATACGTAGTATCTCTAAGTAGTCTGTGACTGGGCATTATACTAGAGTCTGCCCAGCGAATCGTGTCACAAAAAAGCGGCCAAGTGCGAGTCGGACTCGCCCATGAAGGGTTCCGTTGCAGCAAGTAACATAATATAAAAGTTCGTTGTAGCTTTGATCAATGTTTTTATGACGTATTAAAAAAAAACTACTTACTAGATCTCGTTCAAACCAATTTTCGGTGGAAGTTTGCATGGTAATGTACATCATATATTATTTTTACATTTATCATTCCCTTATTTTAGAAGTTACGGGGGGGGGACACACATTTTTCCACTTTGGAAGCGTCTCTCGCGCAAACTATTCAGTTTAGAAAAAAATTATAATAGAAACCTCAATATCATTTTTGAATACCTATCCATAGATACCCCACACGTATGAGTTTGATGAAAAAAAAATTTTTGAGTTTCAGTTCTAAATATGGGGAACCCCAAAAATTTATTGTTTTTTTTCTATTTTTGTATGAAAATCTTAATGCGGTTCACCGAATACATCTACTTACCAAGTTTCCACAGTATAGCTCTTATAGTTACGGAATAAAGTGGCTGTGACATACGGACGGACAGACGGACAGACATGACGAATCTATAAGGGTTCCGTTTTTTGCCATTTGGCTACGGAACCCTAAAAAAGGGCGGCAATTCAAAAATCAGCAGTTGGATAAGCTGGATTAGGCGATACTAAACGTAGTTGATACTATTTCATTTGTGAGCAAAGTTAAATGATTGTTTCTATCTATCAAATCCGTTTATTTAGTGTACGGACATTAATATTGGTTGCAGATTTATTGAATTTGCCGGGCTTTTTTTGTGACACGATTCGCTGGGCAGACTCTAAAGCCGCGTCCGCTGTTTTCGATGTTTTTAACACGGTGTTATCACTTCAAACAACTTGCGAACGGCGTCGTGATTGGTCGAGAAGTCTTAGTTACATACATCCAGAGGTCTCTGACTGAAGACTTTTTTTTTTAATTGAGCTTTGGCTGCTAGGGTATTCACCGGCATTCAGCTTTATCATATACAAATTATTATTTTTTTAACAAAACATGAAACTTGAACACTAGAACTAAAGTAAATTAAATAAAAACTAAAATATTTACAATGAAGTGAAGTATTTACAGTGATTTCACCACAGATTATAATCATTCTGGCCCAGTGGCATAGACAATGTTCCCAAAACCAATAGGAACATAGAACTGCAGGCGTCTCATTGCACGCAATCTATTTTCAATAAGAAAATACAAATCGTCACTAGCAGCACATTATTATAATAACAGTTTAGCGTTAAAAACAAGAAGTAGTAAAAGTTACATATGTCATCAGATGAAAAGAAGCATTTATGTAATGATCAACAATAAGTTTTATACTCCAGCATTCCATAGGCCCCAATGAAACGAAACGTTATTTTAAAAACATGAAATGACAAAATCATCAAAACATTTCCTGTCACATTTGAATTTTCCCACTTGAATATTTGATTCCTGTTTTATTGATTTTATGGTGACGACGAGATTAATGTGTATTAATTACGGCTTGCTTTTGGACACTGACGATTCTCCCTAACACGACGACTTTGGCAAACGTTTGTACTTCGACGGCTTCGCTTTTCCTCATTGACCCACGCATTGATTCTGTGTGTTGTCTTTTGGCTCCTTGTTTTGTCGCGATATTTGGAGACCATGTCAGCAAAGAAGTGCTGTATTTCTATCTGCGATAACTCTCGTGAGTGGTTAAATGAATAGTTTCTGCCGACAACTTAGGTACTGCTGTACATTTTAGTACTTTGTCGCAGCTATTGATGTACTAAATTCAAAACATTCTCTCATTAATACGTTACTGCGACAAGGTACTAAAATGTTCAGGTACTTATGAGTTCGACTGTACTAAAGTTGCCCAAAAGGTCTTCGAATAATCCCACTAATATTAATATTATAAATGCGAAAGTTGCGCGCGCAAGTGTGTGTGTGTATATTTACCTACGTTTTGTCACGCTGCAACGGCTGGACGGATTTGAATGAAATTTGAAATTGAGATAGCATATGGATTAAGAATATATCCTGAAAACACTCGCTGTTCCCGTGATCTGGCAAAATTGCCAATTCTACGCGGACGGAGTCGCGGGCAAAAGCTAGTGTATCTTATGATTTAAATTATTTTAATATATTTTGCATTTAAACCAGTTTGGTAAAATATAATGACCCTTAATAATTTCGTTGTGTATGTGTTTTATTTGTAAATTTCCATATTTTACAGGGCTTCATCTTGCATTCTTTTCCAAATCCAAATAAGGATTTAGAAAGATTTTTAATTTGAAAAAATACAATACGAGGCCATAGACAATGACACGGTCTTTGATTTAAGAAGAGTATGTCATGTACACTTTGAGACCCGGTACCACACAAGGAGTGGCAGACTAAGTGCTAATGCAGTACCTACTCTACTAAGAAGCTCCTCATAGACATGACCATTTGCCAGAAAGTCAGGCGAAGGAAGGGGGCCTTTTTGGCTGCTTGGATTGACTATAAGAAGGCCTATGACTCGGTGCCTCACTCATGGCTCGAAAGGATCTTGGAGTTTTATAAACTTGATGCAACTTTGAGGCCATTTTTAGGTGTATGAATGAGGCGTAGCTCACAATCCTTCGTCAACCAGTTGGTGAGATATCCCTTCTGTTTCGCCCTAACTTGATAAGGATTGAACGTTCTCATAGCGAAGAGTGTCGACCAACATCTTATGAGACTCTCGCTAGATGGCTGGATCAAGGGCCATACAGAAAATGATACTTCTCGACACGGCACGTATTGTGAGGAGGTTCCTCGGTCTGCAGCCTTAACCACCGGTAGCTTGCCGTTTTTCGAAACTTCTTTGTTAAGCAAATTATTTTCTTATTCTTCTTCTTCTTCTTATTGCTTTAATTAAGTGGAACTCCGTTATTATATATATATATGTTTGTTAGGTTTAAACTATTAATTAACTGCGTTACGCATTTAAGATTTATAATAAGTAAATGTTTAAAATTTGCAATTTGTAGTTTTATTTCAGAACGGAAAACCTTGGCGGTTTAGGTGTGGGATGCCAAGACCCACTTTGGGTCATTGCGCTATGATGACATTGGTATAGGTATATATTATTATAATATATATATATACCCATTTTAATAGAAAAACGTTTTATTTTGAATTAAACGGACGAGTAGCAGGGTCCCTAGAAAGTTTGATCGTAACTTATTTCCAGATGGCGCTGTATGCCAAATAATCGAGTGATATCTCTATCTCAGATATATACAAAGTTACTCTATGGTTTTTAAACATCTAACAGGTTTTTCGGATGCCGCGTCCGCTGCGCCGTGTTTTCGATGTCTTTAAACATCTCATATTTTTCCAACAGAAAAGGGGTGTGGCCTACAGGTTTTTTGTTTAAAAACAGAAACATGTTTTCCGTCACGGATAGAAAACATTCCCCGCGTTCGTCTGCGGGGCCGGGGGTCATGTTTTTACTTTTGAAAGTTTTGAGTTCGAGTGTAGAACTGTCAAATAGGGCATTAATTATTAATTGTAGGAACTAATTTTCATACAAAAGTATCAAGGAATTTAAATAGATACCCTAAAATCCTACCAAAGATGAAAATTGTACCTACTAAAATTACAGCTGTCAAAAGAAAAGTAAATTTGTTTGACAAACAATACATTGTTCACTCCAAAGTCGCAATAGACGTGTAGTCGTACCTAATCATGTTTTGTAACAATTTTGCTAACATGTTTATTTTTAATTTTTTGGCGCAGTGGACACGCCTGCAGATGAAGCTTTTACAAAGTATTTATTTACTTGATATTACTAATATGATATTAGTCACGCTAAAAAAGAGGTAAAGTGAAATCTTGAAAAAAATAATTGTAGGGTACCTCCCCTAGACTTAGCTTGGGGATGTATTTTTTTTCTCGTCTACCCCATAGTGTGCGGTGTCGTAGGGTAGTTCTTTCAAAAATATTGCGGGTTTGTGAAAACATTTTTTTGATTAAGTGATCCGTTTATGAAATATTAAGCTTTAAAGCGCTAATTTTTGTTAAGAGTCAAGTGTATCGTCCGCCCCAGCCAAACTACAAATATTAAAAATCTGTAAAAAATCTTCAATGATAGAGCATATAACGAATTTTAAAGGAACACTATCACGACTCAGTAGACATCATGTACCTTCTAATCTGTGTCATTGGTTTTCGAGATACAGGCGTTTAAAATGTTTATACCTACTAAAATCATCTAAGACGGCACCAATTGACTTTAAATAGAAAATTAGTTATTATTTGTTGATTTTTATGTTTGTAGTAGGGACGTAACGGCTTCGGAACCCTACACTGAGCATGGTACGACATGCTCTTGCCCGGTTTTTTAAATTAAAATTAAAAAATAATAGGAAATGTCTCCTTTGTATAATATGTTTGGGCTATTATCCCGACACGACACAACTGTGCGGTAAGGAATATTTAATTTATAAATGAGTTTATTGTGAATTGATTTTATGTACCTATTGTGAATTTCATGTACGGCATATGACTACGTCACGTGGTGGCTCGCCTATGCCATATAGTTTTGGCGACAAGGGAACCCTCTTCACCTTTCCACTAGTTTGTTAGGGTCTGGGTCTCCCCACACCAATCGACGTGGAATCGGCGTTAGCTGATCAAAAACTCTTTATATCAAATCAATGCAATAAGAGCGAAAAGACGTCGAATCGGCTAGGTTGCCGGGTGAGAATAGTGCCACTCCATGTCTTCCCATGGATGTCGTAAGAGGCGACTAAAGGAATAAGGGACTTTTACCTGCCTCGTGCGCTTAAATTTAATTAAATATCGTCTTTCGCGACATTTCCACATATTACGAAATACGTTTATGCCTTTGCATTAGGAAATTTAACCATCACATTGTCCCTATATGCTTAGGTCCCGTTTAAACACATATAAAATGGATGATTTGTCATCTCATAACATCATTAATATAAAAAAAGTAAACTGGAAAACAGAACATTTTAATCACCTATACTGTCCCTATTGATGAGCTAGCGATGACAAAGCGATGACATCATTTACCTCATATGTATGGTTTACTACTATTATACCTACATAATAAAGGTTTCCCAATTTGAATAGTCCAAAAATATCTATATGTGAGTTACAAAAAACCCCTGAAACAGTGAGATATGGACTCTGTGATAATGGCATCGCCATTTTAACAAGGGCCTATATAATACCTTGTGAGTCACAAATTTAACTTAATGAGGCTCTAGCGTCTATCTAACACAAAGGACTGAGGGACTCAATAAAAGTAGTTACTTACCTGTTTTCTTAACAAAATAACGGAGATTTGTTCATTTCACCGTCTCCTATCCCATTTACTAAAGGAGTAGTAGGCAATTAAAAAGGGTACCTAACTACATTAAGTGGACATCTATTTACTTATTTCTGTACGGGATGGTTAAGGATTATATTTTAAGCTGCGTTGCGAATTAATAATATTATAGCACTTATCCTTGATTAGAAAAGCAGTGTTTGGTAAATTTACCACCAAAATTTTACGTCGGTGAATTTTTGCACTCTGATTTATTTTGGTAAAATGTTCATAGGATTATAATTTTGCCACCCAAAATTATAAAAAAATTATATGTAACTAAAATAATTGTCATGATGGTTCAACAAAAGGTTCCAACCGAAAAGCCAGAGCTGCGGTCCCCTGACCACAGCATTATGCATTATGGAACCTTTTTGGCGCCAGAATACGTGCATACTTACTGTATTTTTTTTCTCAATGTTATTTATTTTTGGTGTCAAATAAATTCTATTCAATTCTATTAATTAACTTAGATTTTTTTACATCAAAGAAAAATGTAACGGCAGTAACGACAACAGAAATTATTACCGGTACGCTAGTTTTCCCCAGGGTGACAACTTTTATTATACAGTCAATTACCTACAGCCCATTTGTAAAAAAATGCCTAAACACAAAAATAAAGTCTAAAGCAGGCAACATTTTTAACAATATGTAAATTCTGAGATAAGCTTTTGTTGCAGACCAACATGAACATGACATAAGACTAGCTTGTTTTTTATAGGGTCTCGCAGTCAACAAGGAGCCCTTATAGTTTTACCATGTCCGTCTGTCTGCGGTTTAACTCGGAGAGTCTCGGTGCTACAAAGCTGTAATTTGGCATAGTCATAGTCATAGTCATATATTTTATTGCCTTATGTTGTTGTTACAAAGATCTTAAATTCTATTACATGGATCATATACCCTGTAAGGGCACTGCAATTACTCAGCTTAATTAAATTGCCTAATTAACTTATTATAATATGTTTTAAGTTTAATACTAACTTTCTTATATTGTCAAGTTACAAATACATACCTACATAGCTACAAATATATATATAATATGTATTATTATTTATTATTCTTATTCAATGTCAAAGTACTCTTGTAAATTATATAAGCATTTGGAAATAGGCATATACTTGTAAACTACGCCGACAAAGTTGTAAAATAAATACATGAAATAAATATTTTTCACTTCTCTCGCTCTTAACGCTCTTAAATGACTCATAATAGCCATGTATAGGCGGGCTAAAGTTATGAATTTAGTCCCTAGAGACTAAAGTGGCATTTTAATCCCTAGGGACTAAAGTCTTTTTTCTTTTTAATTTCCTTTTAAAAAGCCTTGGAAAACCACAAACAGCCAAATACATCTTGCCATTTTGACGATGTTGCCCTAGTCGTTGGAGTGCGCGGTGAAGCCGGTGGAGGGCAGGGCAGGCTGGGGCTGCATGGAGTTATGTCGCCCGCGAGACAGTTTTCTATGGATTGATATTTACTAAACAAAATGTTCAACGGGTGTTTAAGTTTTTTATAATAATACCATTATAATTTAAGATTTATTTTTCTCGCAATTGAAGTGAAAGCAGAGTGTTCAATTCGAGACTAAAAAGCCATAATGACACTCGATCTTCATTCACCCTCGCTTTGCTCGGGTGGATAAGTACTCGTGTCATAATAGCTAGACTTTAGTCCCTTATTGAACAATCTACTATTCCGGGTATTGTTTTTGATACGTTCGTGTGGACACGGAATAGCAAACTAGTGGAAGGACCCTTGGGCTGCGTCTAAAGCAGAACCAGTGTCGCCAAACTCGCACATAGGTACGCAATTCAAATGCTTATTAAACTACTATGGAAACGCTTTTTTCATTGGTTCCTACATTTCATTTTAATACAGCCCAAGTGCCCAACGGGTAATTCAATACGCATAGTATTATAATTCGACTTAATTCCAGAGAAAATAAGGTTTTAGCTAGAATGACATAATTAGTTAAATTATACTATGTCAATGTTGTTCAAGTTCTGCTACTCGGCAAGAGATGGCACTTTTCACACTGCTACTTGTCTACAAGTTTTTACAAAGTATTTATTCACTTGACAAAACTGATAGAGGGGACCCATTGCGTTCGTTAAATTTACTATTGATATTGATCGTTAGGAGAAGTTGATAGATGCTTTCAACTTCTCCTTACGATCAATTTCCTTCGGGCCACTTAAAATACAACCTGGTTTCATATTAAGCAATAGTAGAAAAAAATAATTAATTCATATTTCCTAATTCAATAAAGGCAACATCGTTTTCCGTTATAAAGCATTTAGGTTAAAATAATTGTTAAGTAAGTACATATTATTATTAATTATTATAAATACAATAATAATAACCTTGTTTAAAATTTCAAACTCAAATCGAAACGAAATCATAACAAAAAAATATTAACTATAAATTGATCGATGCCAGTAAGACCACACCTCTATGTGCCCGAGTGACGGATAGCTCGAGTAGCATGGACAATTCTAGTAAATTGTTTCAACGACCTGCAAATTGATATGAACTATTTTGTTATACACTTAACGCTCATTTTACTTGACTTCAAAGGAGTAAATTTACAACGAAAAGAGGAAATAGGTATACATTTTATCAATATTACGAGTAAGATTAAAAAACAATAACCGATGATAGGAAATGCTTCCTTTGGATAAAGTTTGGTTTGTGCTATTCTCCCGACACGACAAAACTGTGCAGTAAGGCATATTTAACTTATAAGTAAATGAGTTTATTGTGAATTGATGTCGTCTTGTCAGTTTCATGTACGGCATACAAAGACTCGACTCGAGATGTACTTATACTCGTTGTAATAGACAGGACATAGTGAACAAAAGCGTGAACCAAAATTGTTACTTAGAGGTAACAAGTCGTTTAGTCTACTTTGACATGCCCGCGTGCAAGGTCTTATCTGTGTCTTAGATGAATAAAGGCATTTCCACGAAAACAAGCCGAGTTACGCAATGCATCATCGCAAATCACGTTACTGAAAAACCACTACACGTGATTTTAGTGTAATTTTGAAGGTATTTTGTGTATTTACTTAATAAATCGATTTTAAATAACTGTTTCCACAGAGGATTTTAGAAATTTAGAATTTTGTTATAAGCGCCCTCTGTTGTTCAGTAGATGTATCATACAAACCGGGGTGCATAGAAATACAGCCTAAAGTAAAGCATATACTACTAATTATAAGACAGAGGTTTGAACGTAATTTTCCAATAGACTAGGCAAATTTAATATTGGTTCTTATTAGCATACCTAATTACCCCGGGGTTTTCGGTGCGGGAATGAATGACATTAGCCAAAGAATAGGTATTGACTTAAAAACAGAATGTATTTTACCTACATGAATAACTTATTCAATTTAAAGATACTTATTAAAAAAACATACGTTCATCCACACTAAAATTAGAAATAAATAAATAGTCTAAAAATCGTTCGTACGACCTATGAAGACATTCCAAATTAAACTTGAGCGTAAAAGGTAAAGTATTTTTCCATTCATCCACGTTCATAACCAAGGTTTCATAACTGGTTATGAATAAGGATTTTTTTTCACTGTTTCATAACCAGTTATGAAACAAGCCATTTTTTTCCATTTTCACAACTAGAACCTCCGATTCATGAGTTTAGGACCGTTCACCGCATCACATACTAACTTTACCGTGCCTTTACATCATGGAAGTTTGTATGTTTGTGTTTGAACACAAACATACAAACTTCCATGATGTAAAGGCACGGTAAAGTTAGTATGTGATGCCTTATAAAAAATGGTCGGCACGAGTCATCAGGTTTGAGTCCAAAGACAGCTCGAATGCAGCGTTTTTGTATCAAAAATATGTCACCTCTATCCGAGGAATTGCCCCACATGACAATACCGTAACGTAGTGCTGAATCTACATAACCGCTGTAAGCCACTAATGCTGCTCTCACGGAAACCAATTGACGAACCCTTCTCAGAGCATAAGTAAATCTATTAATTTTAGAACATAAACCGTGCACATGAGCCTTCCAGTTACATGTATTATCTAAGTTTATGCCCAAAAAAGTTGCCTGCGCTACTTCCTCAATCGGTTCCCCATTGTAGCTCACATCTAGTTCGTGTGATTCGCTTTTCTTAGTATGAAATTGTATGCATTTAGTCTTTACTAAGTTTACTTTCAAATTATTCCTTGTCAACCAATTTATCACATTATTTAAAGCCGTATTTATCCTTTCATTATAAGTTAAACGCTCCTTTCCATCTATGATTATGGTGGTATCATCTGCGAACATTATGCAGTTTTGTGGAAGGGCGTTTGGCAGATCATTTATGTAAATTAAAAAAAGAAGAGGGCCCAGAATACTGCCCTGTGGGACACCAAACTCATTGAGAATATAATTAGATTTATATCAAATCAAATCAAATCAAATCAAATCAAATATATATTTATTATTACAGTGACTCAGTTTACATATTTAAATTGAAACACAAGTAGTTAAGTACTAAACACTGCACAAAATTTACAAGTATATAAACTTTTCCTGTGTCACCTACACTAGGCTCGGCCTGTCTCGTAGAGTGGCACTATACATAGTTACCAGAAAATGTTTATCCGACGTCAAAGAATTTCACAATATTATATTAAATTTTATATGTAATTTATATGATTACCGTTTAGAGATATAAATTAGTCTGGAGAAGGAAAGAAAGAAGGCATGGATGGACATGTGAGTGTGCGTGCGTGCGTGTGTGTGTGTGTGTGTGTGTGTGTGTGTGTGTGTGTGTGTGTGTGTGTGTGTGTGTGTTCGTGTGTGTGTGAGTGAGTGTGTGTGTATGTGAGTGTGCGTGGGTTAGCCAGTAGGTATTAAATTATTTAAAGCGCTGAAAGTATTTTTTCTGTTTCTTTGTAATTTAAAGTGGTCAACCATCTTTTAACTTTTGTTTTAACCTCCCTCCGAGAGCAAGTTTTGATGTCGCAAGTTTTATCCACATTCCTGTAGATGTATAGATGTAGATAATCTCCAAGCCTCTGAGCAAATCTTGATTTCACATGTGGTAAAGGGACTATAAATGTGCGTTTTAGAAGAAGGTCCTTGTAATTAGGTAAATTCTGGACCGTTACGTGGGCCAGAATGACACACCGAAGTACGTACAGCTGCCGCACGCTTAATACTTCGCTTTCCTTGTACAAGGCACTAGTTGGGTACCGGCGGGGTTTTGAGTGCACTACTTTCAGTAGGCACCGTTGAGCTCTCTCAAGAATTATCATGTGTGAGTTAGCTGCCCCTCCCCACACAGAGATGCAATACGTAATGACAGAGGCCAGGGCCGTGTACGTTGTCTCAAGAACTTCTTTAGTCATGACACAGCGCAGTCTTTTAAATATGTATATCAGCCTCCTGACGCGATTGGCCGTGGTCACAATATGATCAGTGAATGTCAGCTTTTCATCGAGCACTACTCCCAGATACTTTATAGATGGGGCTCTCTTTATCAACTCACAACCACATGTGGTTTCGTCCACCGCCGCCATACAAGTGTGAACTTTGAGTTGGGTAAGCGAAGTGGGAGCGGAGGCCAGAGACTTGTGAAAGCATAAAAATTTTGTTTTTTGAGAATTTAATGTTAATAAATTAAGTTGCAACCATTTCGCTATCTGTGTCATGCCTCGCTCCGCGGTTGAACGTACTGGATCCCACGATGAGTGATAGAATAAGACCGCGGTATCATCAGCATAACACAAGATATCGGCATTTGTTAGTTCTAAGGAAGCCAGATCATTAATATATAGCAAAAACAGTGTAGGACCCAGTATACTACCTTGCGGGACCCCAAAAGTAATATTCTTAAAGCCACTCATGTGTCCACACACTTTAACACATTGAGACCGATTAGATAAATAGCTTTGTATCCAATTAAGTGAGGCACCACGTATCCCAGATAGTTCCAACTTTCTAAGGAGGATTGGAAATGAGACCGTATCGAAGGCCCGGGCAAGATCCAAGAACGCGCCAATGCAAACTCTCTTTTGGTCCAGGTGCCTGGAGACAGTGTTTGTTAGAAGAGTAACAGCATCTTCGGTCGATTTACCATGTCTGAAACCAAATTGATTTGCAGATAAAATCTTATTTTTATCCAAAAAAATTACCAGACGCTTGTTGACTATTTTTTCCAATATTTTAGACAACGACCCTAATAGAGAAATTGGTCTATAATTGCAACAATTAGTTTTGTCGCCCCCTTTATGTACCGGTGTTACAGCAGCAACTTTCCAGGCCTCCGGAAAAGTGCCCTCGGTAAGACTCATGTTGCAAATATATGTCAGAGTTGGAACAATGTAGTTTTTAATCTTTTTTAACAGGACGTTTGTGAAACCATCTAGTCCCGGAGCGCTGTCGGATCTCAAATTTATAATAAGACTTTCTACTTCTGTTTCGTCAGTCGGCTGCATAAAGAGAGAAGGCGGCTGGTGAAAGCTTTAAACGAGTATTTTTAGCTAGTGAGTCCTGGGTTGCATTAGTATTTGTAAGGATGTTTCCGGCGAGGCTTGATCCAATATTGGTAAAATACTCTTTACAGTTGTCTAAGGACTCAAGTTCCGTGCCTCTACTTCCCAGCAACTCCGAGGATTTACCGTCTTTTTTGCTATAGGAAGTGATTTTTTTGATACTTTTCCAGAGATTTTTTGGATGATTTTTATTTCGTTCTATATCGCTGGCCTCATAGTCACGTTTTAATTTACGCAGAAGGTCAATATAGAAATTGCGATACCTTGTATATACTGTCCTTGCCGTCAAGTCATCAGCGTGCTTCCGGGATTTTGCATGGAGTGCATCCTTGAACCTTGAACATCTTAATAGGCCAGGAGTCATCCAAGGTTGTAGCGTGAATTTAGATTGACTAACAGAGACCACTTTGCTATGCCTTTCGATTATTTGTGTGAGAGTCGAATTAAAAGTGTTCACAGCGTCGTTTAATAAGGTTTTAGATGTCACAGTTGTCCAATTCTGTGTTTCCAAGGAAGTTTCAATTGCACGGTAATCGAATTCCCTTTTAGAGCGAGATCTGATTGCTGGTTTCGATTGATGTAATTTTACTCCAGCAATGACGACATCATGATCTGTTATATCTGACTTACATATAACCGACAATGCGTCAAATTTTGACGTGACTTGTATGTGATCCAGGCACGAATCCAATCTCGTCGGCCTGGTCACAGTCGGTATTAAGCCAAGTTCCGCCAGCAAGCAGAGGTATCGCATTTTAATATCCTGTTTGTTATTTGGACAGATATTAATGTTGATATCTCCTGCGAGTATTTTACATGGTGCAGGGCTATTTCTCACATTAGACTCAAGCGAGTCGATATATGTTACAATACTTTTAGTTTTGGGGCAGTATCTTGAGATTTCAACACATTGGATTCTGTCAGTTACGTATGATTGAATCCAATCATACGCAGGTCCCCGGATTCCATACTTAACCAATTTTACAAGCAAAAGTTTGTGACATACAAAGTCAAACGCTTTACTCATGTCCATCAATAATGCAGTAACTGGTATTTTTACATCAACATAACTTAAGATTTGTTTCATTAATTGGAACGCTGCAAGAGAAGTGCTTCTACCTCTTCTAAATCCGTTTTGTTCATCTTTAATGATCCCTTTCAATTCTAAAAAGTTCAACAACCTTTTGTACATCACTTTTTCTAGAATTTTGGATATGATAGGTATATGAGAAATCGGTCTATAGTTCTCCATTTTGCTTTTATCACCTTTTTTGAACAAGGGTTTTAAAACAGACTTCTTCAAAATGTCGGGGAAAATGCCTTGCACCAAACACAAATTAATAACGTGAACCAATGGATACGCTATAACAAAGGCACAGTTTTTTATCACATCTGTACGTATTTCATCATAGCCTACTGCTTTCGAGTTTGAAAGTGATTTGATTATATTTATTAACTCATTTATACTTAGCGGGCTCAAAAATATGCTCGACTCAACCTGATCAATTGAGCATTCACCAGATTGTCCACTATTAGGAGTACAGTTATCCTTGACAGTGTTCACAAAGTAGTTATTGAAAGACTGTGCTATAAGCTGAGGGTCAGTAATATCAGACCCTTTCGAATTTAACTTGTCAACAGTTCGAATGTTCCGGTCAGTAGTGGTATATTTTTTGATTACATTCCAGGTAGCCCTGCACTTGTTATTATTATTATTTATATATTTAGCATTTTCCGACTTTTGACAATAAATTATACATTTTTTTAATCGATAAGCATAGATTTTATACATTTGTTTATATGAGTTTAAACGTCTACTTTTTAAATATAGTAATCTTTTTTTGATACAGCATTTTTTATACCTTTACTCAACCATCTGCAGCTCATATCCTTAATACAATGTTTTATTCTAACAACAGGAAAGCACAACTTATAGAAAAGGACAAACAAATCGTAAAAGGTGTTAAAAGACTTGGCAGCGTTGTCTTCTTCGTACACTTCCGTAAAAGATAGAGATACCAAACAGTTTAGAAATTTTTCTTGATTTTCTTGGCTGTAGGTCCTCTTGTACTCAAACCACCAGTCAGGCGGTCGACGGTGACGTTTATTTATTGGAATGTGATAAGACTGTGCAGTGTGGTCGGACAGCCCAAGGTCGTGGATTTCTGCTTGTCCGCCCTCGACGTTGGTTGCTATGTAGTCGATGCAGGTGGTTGATGTAGCGGTGAGTCTCGTGGACCCTTGCACGACCGGTTTCAGATTGTAAGCTTCCAATAGCTGTAGAAGTTCAGTAAGAACTTTTGAAGGCTTCAAAAGATCTATATTTAAATCACCACATAAAATATATTTCTTCCTCTTGTGTTCACAAACACTACTTAATAATTCCTTCAGTTTTTGAAAGAAAAGTGTCCTTGTTGATGATGGTCTTTTATGTGTATATAGGCAAATTATTGTGAGATTGTACTTTGTGACGTTTATTGCACAGCATTCAAAAACGAATGTTTGCGTTAAAGATTCAGTTTCTTTGATAAGGGTATATTCGATCTCATTCTTCAATAAAATTGCAACTCCTCCCCTTTTGGATTTTTTACGAGAGAAACAAGCTGCTAACTGAAAATCATAGAGCTTTAAATTACACTCCGTTCCTCTAGGCATATTTGTCTCGCACAAACAAACTACATCGATATGTGTGCCTTGTTCTGCCAAATAATGTAAAGCGCAAATTAGTTGTTCTTGCTTACTTAAAGCTCCAGCTATGTTTTGATGTAAAATTCCGAGGCTCGTGTCATAGGGAGTGGCGACGAAAAAACTTCGTTTGAGTCGTTTGTGCTAGCTCCTCCTCATTAATTTCACCATCTTCTTTTTTGTCACAATCACAATGCTGACGCGATTTGCTGTCGTCGATTAAATTAGCTAAATCAGCTTCTAGGATAAGAGCATTTAAATGCGAAATAACCACTCTAAATCCAATTCGATTAAGTATTCCTGTTCCTCTAGAAAACATTCTAAATGAGTATTCCACATTTTTATTGCTATCCAGTATATAAGCGTATTGGTGCACTATGTTGTCCAAGTATAATAAATTATTAAAAGCTTCGACGCGTTTGTTAAATATGTTTGCCGATCTACTTAGTTTAAATGCTGGAAGACATAGGATAATATTGGTGTGTTGATCCTCTCCTTTCCACTACTTTGTTATTCCGTGTGTGTAGATAAAAATATACTTATCGGATCAGAAAAGGTATACAAATATATTTAATAATAATTTAAAATATATTTAAATTTATAGGTTTCAATATATTTTAGGCCACTGTACAACACTGAACACAACAAGATGTAAACTCATTTCGACCACTTTATATACCTATAGACTAAATTTGGCATATTTTCTTGTCAGTAGGTAGGTATTAACAAACGCGCATAACTGCATCAATCGAATTTGAATCGTAACATCACGCATAGTGATAAATAAAAAAGGATTTTGTAAGAAAGGTATATTAACATTATAATTAAAAACTATGACATTGGTTAACAACAATTAATTTATATTTATGACCTTGTATAAATACCTACTTCTTTATATTGCTATTTTTTATACTTAACAAGTGGTGTCTAGTGGTAGGTATATCACATCCAATCTCAGTAGTTTTTTAATACTACATAAACTACATTATATGTAAAGAAACAATAATTTATTGTCTAGTCTTTATTATACGAATAAACTATCTAAAGTATCACAGATACACGTCGTAATTTAAAAAAAACTATTTTTGTTATTGATAAGATAATGAAAAAATCGATTGTGATTTACAAATATCAACGGACTGCAGCTATTAATACTTTCAATAAAAGCTATCATATAATACTTGTAGTTCTAACAAACTAATAATAATAAGTTATATCACACATGCTGATAAATTTCAGATCATAACACTTAAGACTACAATTGTTCTAGTTCAGTATCTTTATTAAAGATGCCGAATTCAAATTTAAAGGAACTTTTATCATATATTAATCTTGAGGAGTTGTTGTGGTGCAAGAGATTCTGAAATCTTCTCCTTATCTAAATGTTTCATGTAAGCTAAGAAACATGTCCATATCAGACTGCACATGCTAATGAAAGGAACTCTGTTTCGGGCTGGTATCAGGCAAAAGTTAATCATGGCTATAGCAGGCCACACCGATGCGCCAACCTGTAAAATCACATTTTATATTCAATAATTTATATAGAGTACCTATGATCTTTTATTTGTTAACACATCGTATCCCTGCTTACGTTAGCAACTGTTTTAAGTAAAATACGCCAATGTATTATGTAATTAAAACCAAACATTTCACAGAAACAGTTTAGTTTTCAGGATATCTTAAAACATCTGTTGGTGACAAAACCAAAACTGATGCAGTTAACAATACTTTGTTCGGAAATGAAATGCGGGAAAATATTATTCCGCCATGCACTAATATTATAATATAAAGAGGAAAGATTTGTATCTTTGTGTCATTGTAACGAAAAAGCTCTTTCACCATATGAATGCTATATTATCCCTGACTGACATGGGCTATATTTATTGCTCGGAAAAAAATAGGGATCCCTACTAAAACTTTAATAATGTAACCCAAGAAATAAAATCGAGCAAGAGCATGTCGGTCAATCAATGCTCAGTGTAGGATTCCGAAGCCGTTAAATACTACATACAAATCAACAAGTAATAAGTCTTAGATAATTTTATTGGGTATAAACACTGTAATCGCCTACGAGGGTGACACTGAAAGTTTTTAGAACTGGCCACTTGTAAACAAAACACTTAATTAAAAAATAAGTTTAAATTGTGAAAATGGAACTCTGCCAATATTATTGAATATGAATTTTATTCATTTGTCATTTGTTTTACGATTTGGCGGCAAATTGAAAATTGTCTGTCACGTAAGAATGAATTTAACGCGAGAAAAATTTCGTGTAAGATTTTTTATGACTTTCGATATCACTTAAGTCAACAAGAAAGTTATGATAGACTACGATAGGCCTTTCCCGATGAAGCCCCATCTCGTGCCACTGTTTACAACTGGTTTAATGAGTTTAAACATGGTCGCACTAATCTCACCGATGATCAGCGTACGGGACGGAGTGTTGTGCGGCGTATGATAGAGACTGATTAAAGAGTGACCTATCAGCAGATTCGAACAAGCTTAGGCATCGGTATGAGTCAAGTGCACAAAATCCTACACAAACATTTAGCGGTCAGGAAGCTTTGTGCCCGGTGGATACCTCATACTTTGACCGAGGCCCAAAAACTCCATCGTGTTGATTGGTGCCGTGAAATGATTGAAAGATTTAACGCAGGTGACTCAAATGCTGTGTTCGACATACTTACGGGTGACGAAAGCTGGATTTACTGTTATGATCCCGAAACCAAAAGACAATCTCAGTGGGTGTTTCCTTCCGAGGAGTTGCCAACTAAAGTGAAGAGAGGTCGAAGCGTGGGAAAGTATTATATATCCGTCATGGTTGATAGCACAAAATAGACCTGAGTAATGATGTGCCTATGGAAACTTTCCTATGTTGCGAAATGTTCTCAAGCGAAATTTTCGTGAATTTTTCCGAAACATTCCACAGGCCTTGAAACAATGGAAATTTATGAGAATGAAATCCTATCCACGCACAGAAATATTAGAGTAAGTAGCGAGTACAGTCATACTATACCACACCGGTTTTTTTACGTTTGGCCGAGACTTGATAAGATTCATAAATTTCAATAAATTCTGCGGAAATTATTCCGAAATATTTCACGGAATATTTCATTTCGAAAATCTTGCATCATTTTGTAGTAAAAATTGATCAAAAAACTGCAAAACAGTCCTATTATATTCAATTATACTAAGAATTGAGGTTCATTTCATTAGGGCAAACTCTTTATAGTTACTAGATAGATGGCCACTACAATAAACGTCATCGATAACAAAGATAATTAACTTGTCATATCTTTGTCATTCCCTTTACGGAATTTAAACATGAAGCCTAAAGGAGCAGTACATAATTATTTTATAGAAAAGTCCGTTTCGAACAAAAAACAACATGTGTGCTTATATTGCGGCACGTCATATCAACAGCGGAATGCAACAAGGATGAAGGACCATATACTGAAATGTTCCCAATGTCCGATTGACATTAAAAAAAATTTTGGATATACAACTTCACCACAACCTGGACCTACAAGATCAATAAAAAAGAACACCAGCAATAAATTAAGGGTAAGTGATTCTTGTTTATTTATTTAGCGAGCGAGAATATAGGGTATATTGGCTATTCCGTAGGTATGCTATAATTTGACTATAATTTGTTTCAGAAATCTATAAACAGTTTAATTGCCCGTGCTGTTTATGTGACTGCTATGCCTCTTGCAACTTTAGAGCATCCATTGTGGCAAAAAGTTTTTGACACACTACGTCCAGGTTATGCTCCACCGACGAGGAAACAATTAGCGACATCGTTATTAGATTTGGAATACGAGACAATGAAAAACGAAGTCGAAGAAATTTTTAACAATTCTAGCTGTTTACACCTAGCTGCAGACGGGTGGTCTAATATAAATAATGATAGCGTAATTAATTTGGTAATTTATACACCAAAACCACTTTTCTATACGTTCATCGAGACGAAGCAAAATAGACACACTGCAGAGTATTTGTTGGAGAAAATATCATGCATTATAGACAAACTTGGTGCAAAAAAATTTACTGCAGTGGTTTCTGATAATGCTGCGAATATGGTTAAATGTGGTAAACTTTTAGAGGAAAGATATAGCCACATCCTGTGGAATGGCTGTATGGCCCACACTCTGCACCTACACATATCCGATATATTAAAAATGAAAGATATTGCTGATTTTTTCGCAGATGTTATAGGGATAATCAAGGCTGTCAAATATTCACATATTATGAAAGCAGCATCTAAAGCAATTTGTGAAGAGAAAAAGGTAACAGTCTCGCTACATCTACCCGTAAAAACAAGATGGGGTAGTTATAGCCAATGTTTAGAAACATTTTTGAGTTCTAAGATCGTGTTACAGAATTTATGCATCAATGAAAATGTGGACAACAAATTATCAAGAGAGCAAAAACGAAATATATTAGATGTAGATTACTGGCAACGAGTTACATGGATAAGGGATTTTTTAAATCCAATTACGACCTGGATATCGAAGTTAGAAGGAGATTATGGGTCCTTACATAATGTATATCATTGTGTCAAAGAGATCAACCAAAGCCTTACAGAAGATTTCATCGGTAATATATTGGATCAGGTGTCTGTTAAAGCTCTTAAGGAAAAATTTGACTCAAGACAGAAAACTGTTCTAAAACCTGTTCATTTTGCTGCATGCATTCTGAACCCAAATGACAAAGGTCGAATCTTGACCGAAGAAGAATATATAAACGGCTGCGAATTGCTAACAACGTTTGCTGGACAAACCTTTAACCGAAGCAGTGACACCAGTGTCATTTTAGAAGAGCTATCAAGTTATAAAAACAAACGTGGGATTTGGTCTAAGTCATTTCTATACGAATCGTCTGCGAAAATGGAGCCTGCGACATGGTGGAATACCTTTTTTCCTGAAACAAAACTAGGAAAAATTGCTGATAGAATATTAACTGTCCCTGCGACGTCAGCCGCCGTGGAAAGGTCATTTTCAACATTTGGAGGCATTCACACTATAAAGAGAAATAGACTTTTAACCGAAAGAGCTGGTAAAATTACGTTTATTGCTCATAATTGGAAAACATTAAATAAAGACATTATAGCTAACGATTACTCTCTGGAGCATCCGGAAGCTTCTGACAACATAATTCAAGAAGGGCAGTCTGCAGTTGTTTCTGACGACTTTACAAGCTCTTCCTCCTCGACAAGTCCTGTAACCATCGGAAGTTACACATTCAGAAGCGTCTCCAGTGACATCTCAATTAATGAATTTGAAATGCGATTACGTAATAGCTCGCCAGAGTCTTAAACCCAAATCTTTAACATAGTTTTTTTTCGTTCGTTTATTTTAAGAAGTAATGAAGTGCCGTGCACAATACTTTTGTTGATGTTTAAGTCTGTCGGTTTTTATTTTTGGTTTTATAACATACTTTCTAAGATTACTCCATAAAGTTATTTTATTTAGTTCTCGCAATACTCCTGCAATAACTGGACATATATATTTCCCTAGAATTTTAATATGAAATTTTCAGAAATTTAAGTAATTAATTGAAAATGTTCTCTAATGAAGGACATAAAACTTTAGACTGTACATTATAGCATGTATTTGCTAGTTAAAAATATAAATTTCCATGAAGCGTGTCTTTGTTATTCTCTGTTTTTAAAAACTTTTTAAACTTCCGGGTTTCGAAATGTTCCCGAAAGTTACGATGGAAATTTTCCTACACTTTTGAAATTTTCCGCAATTTGCACATCATTAGACCTGAGTATCTATGAGGCTAAGTTGATATTTGCTTTGGTTTTGTATTTGACATAGCGTTGAAAAGGTTAATCTGCCCAACCCTGTATAACCCTGTGATCTTTGAATTAAAAGCTTCTGTTCATAATTGGAGTATGTCAGCTAAAAGTTTCGAGCACTGGTGCCGTTACGTTACTAAAAATAATAATTATAAATTTAAAAAACTCCCGACATAAAACAGTCTGTTAAAAAACCTCTAAAAAGTAAAAAATAATAAGTAGTGGCCCTATAAGTTTACCTAAGTTTCATCATCATCATCATCTTCCGTATCAGCCGGAAGACGTCCACTGCTGGACAAGGCCTACCCCAAGGTTTTCGACGACTGGTCCTCTGCTGCTGTCATCCAGCAGCAGTTAAATTATATTATAAGTAGGTATTAATATTGAGATCCAAGCGTCGTGGCGTATGAGTAAGGGCTGATTCTTTTATAAGTAGGTAGTTAAATGAACACTGACACTAACTGAACTGACAAGTCGGGGACCTTATATTATTTCATTTACTTAGCGGTCCCCCGCCGTGTCAGTTTAGTTAGTGTCAGTGTTCAGTTAACTACCTACCTATTTATCAAACAATCAGCCCTTACTCCTACGCGACGACGCTTGGATCTAAATATTAATACCTACTTATAATGAAACTTATAGGGCCACTACTTACTATTTTTTTACTTTTTAGAGGTGTTTTTACAGACTGTTTTTAGTCGGGGGTATTTAAAATTTATTTTTATTTTATTTCACGCTTTTTAAACTTCTCCGTCTGAGTGTCTGTTTGTGGCATTGTAGCTCCCAAACGGATGAACGGATTTGGCCATAGGTTTTTTTTTAAATAAAGCTACATTAATCAGGACGGTTCTTAACAAGATATAGTGAAAATTGGTTGAGCCGTTTAAGAGATATCAGCGCAGTAGGTGTCTCCGTTATATCGGGGGCTTGTAACCACCTGAAAGCTCAATATCTCAAAAACGGCTGAACGGATTTTGATAAAAACATGTCTGTAAACCACCGCAAGAAAAAGAATCTTGAATGAAAGCGCATACAACGAATTTAAAACGAAAACTATCACGACAGACATCATTGGTTCTTGAGATACAGGCGATTAAAGTTTTTATACCTACTAAAATCATCTAAGACGGCACCAAATGACTTTAAATAGAAAATTAGTTATTACGTGTTGTTTTTTTTGTTTGTAGTACTTAACGGCTTCGGAACCCTACACTGAGCAAGGTCCTACATGCTCTTGGCCGGTTTTTAATTTTGGCTGTAGTGGTGGGGTGTAACTAGCGAAAATGATCTATAAATTGATAATAACCTAAGTAGGTACGATTTTTTAAGAGTCACCCATCAGTGCTGAACACAATGTTGTAAGATAAAAAGAAATTTAGGTACATTTGTTTCACAATGAAAACGTTAAGCACTTTAGCGCATTATTTTCATTATCATAATAAAGTTTAAACTGCACATCAAATGACTAGTATGTCACAATGACAAGGTTCTAAGTATGATCAAAGATCATTAAAAAAAAAAATGATCTTAGTGCACAGTATAAATATCTATGACTAAGAAATTTCAGTTTTTTGACTGATAGTTTCTGAGAAAAAGAGAGTGATATACTGACATAAAGAGAGTTGGACATGGCAAAATTATGGCAGTTTGAGTACAGAATGCTAAAAAAGTAATGCATATCAGAAAAACTGCAAATTTAACATACCTTATAAGTAGGTAAAAACTTTGATTTAACTTCTGCTATGGCTTCATTTAGAGGTTTCATTTCCAGAAGAGTCATTCCAAAATAAAAACTACACATAGCACATGGTGTATATGTAATAGTCTCAACAAAAGTCTGAAAAAGAAACAGATATTGTGTGTATAGGTACTTAGAGAAATTGATTTTTTACTACTACACTTATAGATAATTTTATTGTTTTACCTTGTATGAGTAATAAATAGGAAAAATTAATATTTTTCCAATAAGTCTCTCAAAAGGAATTCAGTATATGCTAACGTAAGACTTTTGAGTCAACAATGATACATGCCAATTAACCTTGAATTTATAATCCTTTTCAAATTAGCAAGTTACATTATACACAGTAATTCACAGCAAAGAATGCCTTCCTAGTTACTTAGCATGTCTTACAAATATATAAATACTGATACAAACATAACTAAACTAATGCAATAATCTCACTACTACTCACTACATCAACATATTTGGCTGTGTATATATTAATGCCCTTGAGTGTACAAACTTCAATTATTTTCATTATAGTTTCAAGTTCATAAGATTGCATTATTATTGTGATGTTGTGAATAAATGTACTTTTTTTCTTTCTTTCTTTCAGTTATGTTTGTATCAGTATTTATTAAATAAAAAAATATTCTTATTAATTCACACAGAAAATGATATAGTGAAACAAACTTATAAGGAATGCAAAATACCAATAGCATTGAAATAAACATGTTTACATACCCCCTCAGGACCCATACATATGTATCTTTTGTTGAATAACAAATAAATTACCTTTATAATACCAGCTCTAATAGTATTTCCAGGCCACATTATACTTGCAACCGTCAGCCAGGTGTACAGGGTGGGAGCTACGTAACACGATCCATAGAGACCATAACGCGCACAGCGCCACCAGTCATATGAATCTGTTAATAGAGAAAAAGAGAGAGAACCATTTATTGGTGTCATACAATGAGAAGCAACAAAGGAATACCCACAATAGGCATGAAGTCACTAAGTGGTTCAAACTCAGTGTAATGCTGGCATTCAAGTCAGTGCTGGTCTTCTATGGGGACCATCAGGTAAGGCTACAGAAGGTTATACACACAAATAATAAGTACCTAATACAAATCCTTACTAATATTATAATTGTGAAAGCATGGATGTTTGTAACGCTTTCACGCAATAACTACTTGACGAATCATCATGAAACTTTGTACACATATTCTGGGAGGTACTAGAAGTAACAAAGGATACTTTTTATTAAAAAAAAAAAAGTACAAAAAAAAAAATCAAAAAAAAAAAATTGCAGGGTGCAAAGCTGCTGGCGGGTCACTAGAATTTAAATAAATGTAACAAAAATAATTTGTGGTGTATGCAGCCTTTTGAGGCCTTACTCTGAAAAAAAAATGCTTTTAGTCTGTTATTATAATAAATAAATAAATAAATATCACGGGAGAATCTCACACAAATTGACCTAGTCCAAAACTAAGCTCTAGGCTTGTACTATGGGTAACGACAACGATAAACATACTTATATAGAGAAATACATACTTAAAAACATAGAAAACATCCAAGACTCAGGAACAAATATTCTCGCTCATCACACAAATATCTGCCCTTACCGGGATTTGAACCCAGGACCGCTGGCTTCGGAGGCAGGGTCACTCTTAACTAGGCCAACGTGTCGTCTAAATAATAAATCTACTCTCTGTGATTTAAGTGGGCATATAGTTGAAAAACATTGAAAGAAAGATTATAAATGCATCACCATAATTTATCATGATTATTTTTCCAGCAGAAAACCGTTTACCGGACATCAGGTTCCCCAAAAGACCAATCATTACAAAATTAAATTACCAAGCAAATAAAGGACTAATAAAGGGAGAGAATACTTTACCCAAGTTTTTACCCTCAAATGTTTGCTGGATGAGACTGGAAAGTGGCCATATAACACTATACGATGCCATTCCTCGTAATAGAGGATACTTTTTGAAAGCCACAATACATTTGCTGTAAACGATCATTGTGTTATCACAGTAAACAAATCCCTATGGTAAAATCGTTCTGGTACTTATATAACTAATCCCGTAGAAAAATGAAACTTGACCTTCGATGTTTTCTAACGGGAAACGGCCGTGAGAATGCGCTATGTAGGAAATCATTATTAATAAGACAATTTTGTTTGGTTATATGCCAATGCCAATTGCCACTATTGCCAGCTGATGTCGTGAACTGTTGTTGTCACTGTCACTGTCATACATAGAAAAAAAAAACTTCTATGACTAAAGTACGGAGACGAGTTGGTATCATGAAAACAATTCTTGTGACTTCGAGATTATTTATTATGCGAGATGAACTGTCAACAGCATTTTTTTTTGATATAGCCAAACAAAATTGTCTTAATAATAATGATTTCCTACATAGCGCGTTCTCACGGCCGTTATCTCACATGAAAATGATTTCGAAGTGACCTTTCGTAGATGCCTTATGGTAGGTGGGCATTTTTTTTTTCTAGTGTACCTTGCGTTTTTCACGTGTCCGACAAATTCATTCAATCTTTATTATATGATTATGTTAAAAACATTGACTTGTAGCTAAATTACCCAATAAACAATACTCTTCCGTTTAAAATGATGCCACTAGAAGTATACAATAACATTAAATTTACCGTTTTTTTGTTATTTTTGTTCCCTAAGACCCCCAGTTTTTACCGCGTCCAGGCCTGGTGTTACATTTTCGAACTTCAAATAAACTAGTTTGGAGACTTTATTTGTCGTACATGACAACACTTGTTTCTGGAAGTCTAATATGTGAGTTTATTAAAAACGCCCTTAATTTGTCTCCTTTAGAGTTAAAATTTAACAAAAAACTAGTTTAAATCCTGTGCACCAAATTCGACATAAGGGGAATTCCCCCTATCCGTTACCGTATATTAGGCTTAAGGTGTCATTTTTACTACCAAATATATCTTTATTTTCATCTAGCAACATTTGTATTCACGTAGCAACACAATATTTGTCTTCAAACGGTCAGTAAAACGAAAAAAGGTTACTGTGGAAAAAAGGCGGTAGAGTGTCGATCGCGTTCGGTTAGTGCGGAAAAATTAAATTAATTTTCTTTTCTAATTCTTTGCTGTTTTATGTGTAGAATTCGAAAATAAGTTGCTATTTCTTTATTTTAGTTCATATTTAGTGGTGGTGGTAATTGGTAAGTGTTTTCAATATTGTGATTGTGTGCAGATTGGGTTTGGAGGGTAGATTATGCCAGCATCGCCATGAACTGGGATGCTGGCCTAGATGACCCAGGGGGTAAGCTTATCCCCGTCATAGATAATATTGATCTTTCTCATCATGAGGAATTTGAAAAGGCTCAGGTAGACCAATTAAAGTCCAAAATGGGTAGAAAAAGAAGAGCGCGAGAAAGAGAACAACATAAAAATATCACTAGGAACAGATCGCGTAGGAAGGTCCACGTCCTCGTTGGGTCAGTCGGAATCTTCAGATATGGACACCTTAGTTGCTAATCCGTCGTTTAATGACACCCCGCTGCCTCCGGGGCAAAAAAGTATTGATCCGGCTTCTTCATCCTCCACGCCCCCAGCATATTTAATAGCGACACCCGCTAATACTCAACAGTCACAGACTCCTGTTTCTCCGTTTACCCAAATAGGACGTGATAAATATAACAGTAACGATCAGGGTCCATTTGTAGTGCACGTCCAGAGGATTGAGGCCTCTCCTGATTCGGGACCTGTGCTGCATCCGGTGTCATTTGGTCTTTTTCTCCAAAAAAGGAAAAGGGACTTTCCGAATATCATTGACGGAAGCGTAAAAAAAATAGGACGGAATAGGGCTTCGGTGAGTTTTCACTCGGCGGAGGATGCGAATCGTTTTGTAGATTCGCCATCTATTTCACAGCACAAGTACAAGGCATTTGTACCAACATTTAACGTTACTAGACTGGGGCTAGTGAGGGGAGTACCTTCCGAATGGTCCCCAGAAGAAGTATTGGAAAACATTCAGATCCCCGTCAATTCAGGAGGAGTTCGTCCTGTAAAAATACGAAGGTTAAATTTAAAAAAAAGTAAGGCAGATGGCACTTTCTCTTGGCTACCCTCAGAAACTGTAGTCGTTACTTTTGATGGTCAAATTCTGCCGAAGAGGATATTTCTCTGTTTCAATTCTCTTCCCGTAGAACACTATCAACTTCCAACAGTACAGTGTTTCCATTGTTGTCGTTATGGCCATACTAAAGAAAAGTGCAGGTCACCTCCACGGTGTTTTCGATGTGGTGGATCTCACGCTGGCGACTCTTGTGCAGTTGTTGCACAGGAGGGGAATTGCTGCAATTGCCCACAGGGGATAGGTGGCGGTCACTTTGCCAATAGTAAAATGTGTCCGGAGTACAGTCGCCAAGTTTCTATTAAAAAGACAATGACTGATGAGAATATTAATTATGCAGAAGTGTCAAATTTGCATGCTAGGGTTGTCCGTCAGTCGTATGCGAATATAGCAGCCTCTTCTACTCCACAATCTTCTTCTTACCGGAAGACTGTGTTCCGCAGTCCCCGCCCCCCTCCTTCTGTGTCTAAAGGATATGATAGGAAAGCTCACGAGGCCATTATTAAGGACCCTGTCATTAATTCTGGTCCTGTGTTCTCTGAAAATCCTCCCCAACGAGAAAGTGACATATTTATAAAGGAACTAATCAAAATCCTTTCGGCTTTGATAAAAGTTTTCTCACCATCTAGTCCATTAGCTAATGCACCTTTTATTTCCTCCCTTTTAGTAATGGATCAAGTAGTAATTCAATGGAACTGCCGCAGTATCTCTAATAAAAAGCATGATTTTCTGTTTTTAATTAACAAATATAACCCTTTTGTATTAGCGGTATCGGGAATTTGGCTTAACCCCAATTCAAATTTTAATTTACCTAGCTATGTCTTTTTAATGGATTGTCGATCAGACGGACGTGCGGGTTGTGCCCTGTTTATCAGAGATCATGTTACATTTACACCTGTTTCCATCCCTCAGCATAGTTCTAGTTTTCATATAGTAAGCGCTCGTGTGGAAGGTATCTCATTTATATCTTTGTATATCCCAAACCCTTCTGCTGAAATCTTTACAGAGTTAAAGGAGTTGATAGTTTCACTACCCACTCCAACTATTATTTTGGGTGACTTTAATGTTCATCATCGCCTATGGGGTAGTGATAAGAATGACTCTCTTGGCGAACAGCTTTTAGAACTACTGGACTCTAGTAATTTGTGTCTCTTGAATACAGGAACTGCGACTCTCCGTACCGCCCCAAATCACGCAGCTAGTGCAGTGGATATTTCACTATGCTCGCCTGTGCTTGCGTCTAAGATCACATGGGAAGTTTTAAATAATTCATATGGAAGTGATCATTTTCCCATTGTTCTTAGCCTTCCCTCAGTATCTCCCAGAAAGCGACCTAGCATCATAAAGCCTCTTTTGGAATATAATATTAATAATGCGGATTGGGATTTGTATAAAAAACATCTTAATACTGAAGTTAATATCTACCTGAAATTACTGCGAATTCGTTACAGATTTGTTCTGATGCATTGATTGTAGCTTTAAAATCCTCAGCAAATAAGGTATTTCCTCTCAAGAATTCTGCCATAGGTAAATTTTCTTCTCCGCCGTGGTGGGACAAGGAATGCTCTATTGCAGTCAAAGAGAGAAAAAAGGCAGAAAAGAGGTATGCCGCTGACATGTCGACAGCGAATTATAAATAACTTATTAAAAAATGTGATGGCTGAAACTAAATCTTTACTTAGAAATAAAAAGTCTGATGGATGGAAGTCATTTTGTTCCACATTGAACCCAGCCACTCCGGACACAATAGTTTGGAATAATATACGAAAGTTTAGAAGTTCATACAAACCCCGCTCTTGCTCGCATCCTACATCATTAGAATGGGCGGAGTCTTTCTTAACTAATATAGCTCCTCCATATGTTCCTACTTTACTGGACTTACCTATTGAACATGGCAGGGTCGAATCGATGGACCATCTTGATCAGACATTCACAATCCTGGAACTTAAAAACGTACTTAAGTCAGTTAAAGATTCCACTCCAGGTCACGATGGAATACCATACCTATTCTTTTATAGCTAAAGCTGGGGATTCTTTTCTTTCATATTTTCTAAATCTAATAAATTGTATATTGCTTACTGGTCATACACCTGCGTCCTGGAAATCCCAACTGATCATGCCAATTCTTAAGCCTTCAAAAGACCCTAAGGACCCTCGATCATATCGGCCAATAGCTCTATCCTCCGTCCTACTAAAATTTTTAGAACATTTGATAAAAAATCGATTGGAGTGGTTTATAGAGAGTAGAGAATTGTTAGGAAAATCTCAATTTGGGTTCAGAAAAGGAAAGAGCACTATGGACAGTTTGAGCATCTTTACTTCTGACATAAGGCTCTCATTTTCAAAGAATGCATCAGTAGTAGCCGTGTTTCTGGATGTTGAGGCAGCCTACGACAAAGTTCAGCTCCCTATTCTCAGGGAGAAATTGCAAAAGCTGAGAATTCCGGTGAGGCTGGCTAATCTCGTGGGTAACCTTCTCTCGGAGCGGCAAATTACTTTCCGCGGAAGAGACCCTCAAGTAAATCCATCTAGATTGACCTGGGGAGGGCTTCCTCAGGGTTCAGTACTAAGTCCCTTGCTCTATAACTTATACACTCATGATTTAGAACATTTCGTTGGCAGGAGTCAAATTTTACAGTATGCTGATGATTTACTAGTTTATTATTCTAACAGCAATTTAGAGACGGCCAGGGTGGAAGTGGAAAACTCCCTTCAATATTTAAATAACTGGCTCGTTAATAACGGTCTATCTCTATCGCCAGCAAAAAGCTGTGCAGTAGTTTATTCCAGAAGTAGAGTAACGCCAAATGTAAGTATTAAAATTAATGAATCTGTTATTCCGTGTAATTATTTTTATAAATTTCTTGGTGTGTTTTTAGACTCTAAATTAAATGGTTCTCTTCATTTTGAGCACATATTGAGGAAATGTGAGCGGAGGCTTAATACTCTTAGGTGTTTGTCGGGGGTTTGGTGGGGGGCTCACCCAACCTCCCTTAGGATATTGTATAATGCTACGGTAAGAAGTGTATTAGATTATGCTTCATTTTTACTGGAGCCGGGTATAAAAGCGGGCTTGAGAGGACTTGACCTTGTTCAATCGAAAGCCTTGCGTATTATTACCGGTGCTATGAGATCTAGCCCTATTAATGCACTTCAAGTTGAATGCGCTGACCCCCCACTCAGATTAAGAAGGCAATTTTTGGCTGATAGTTATTTGTTCCGAGCCTTTCAGTTTTCACACCATCCTATTATACACCGATTATGGGACCTTAAATCTGCTGCATGTTGGAACGTTAAAGATCCACCCTGCCTGGTGAAAAGTTTGGGAAAAATGTTTTCTATAAAAGACCCTATTTGTCACTTTCCGAAGCTCCCCCTTTTCCAGTATAGTTATGAAACGATTATCTTACAGCCTCGAGTTATATTAAACTTTAACATTTGTCATGATGACCCTCATGCTGATGAGTATTTACGTCAAATTATTAACCGACAGTGGATAGGATGGAACACGATTTATTGTGATGCTTCCAAATTATCTCCTGTAGGGTGTGTTGGAGTAGGAATATATCATTCTCAGTACAACGTTTCACAGAAAGTGAAATGTCCGCCAGAGACGTCGGTGTTTACTGGAGAAGGTATCGGTGTTTTGGAGAGTATTAAATACATTTTACTTTTTAAATTAGACAAAGCTATTATTTTTTCCGATTCGCGTTGGTGTTTACAGGCTTTACTATCTAACCCATTTTCGGTCAAATTTCACAACCCGATTATCTATCAGATAAAGGATCATCTAATGGCCTGTATTGTACGAGGATTCGAGGTCACTCTGGTCTGGGTCCCTTCGCACACTGGGATCAGTGGCAATGAGAGGGCTGACCAGATTGTAAAGGAAGCTGTAGTGTCAGGGGACAAAGTCCCTTTTAAAAATTATAGTCATGACATAATTTCTTTACCATCCAGATTCTTGGTACAAGCATGGTCTACCTATTGGACTTCTTCAAGTAGATCCAAAGGGAGACTCTTTTACTCCATTCAACCAACAGTCTCCAGGAAACCATGGTTTGCCAAGACTTTCATTCCAAAACAATATTGTTCTACACTTATCCGCATGCGGCTTGGTCACTCTTGTAATGCCTCTCATCTAGCCAAAATTCGAATTCGGGACTCTTCACTGTGCGAATGTGGGTTGGATGAATGTGATCTCAACCATATTTTTTTTAATTGTCCGTTATATGAAAACTCCAGCTTATACACCGTGTTTTTTTTGATTTACGATAACTTCGGCATATTGTTAGGTACACGTATAGAAACTACGTGGTACATTAGATTTTAAAATATTGCAAAAAAAAATAAAAAAAATAGTTTAGAAAAAAGTAATTAAATGTTGTGTCTTCAATCATTCTAAAAGGGTCTTTAGAGTTAACTCATAGTTAGTGTCAAATACGTCAAGTCAGCGTGACATACACACACACAAGTAAAGATAACACTTGACAGGTGCACGATCGCTTGACTTGGCTAGGCGGGAAGTATCTTGCTTACTGTGTAAGAGGTCACCGGTTCGATTCCCAGGTGGGTCTCTCTTATTTATTAGAGTTTTTTTATAAATTGATATTTTAATTACCCAGTATTTAACAATAACGTGCGTATCATAATTACATTTTAGGATAGTTACATTTTTATCGTCGGTTGAGTGCAAACAAGCACCCTAAAATAAAAAAACAAAGTGAAAATTTCTTTATTTCATAAATGGATTTAGCAGATTGCGCTAATTTTTAATATTCTCATTCATCATAACATAACTAATTACTTAATGGTTTATAAAATGAAAAAAATTCGTTGCGTTGTTTAAAATAATTTTATTTAAAATTTAGAGTAAATGGCCGCACAAACATCAACAGTCATTTTATTTATTAGGCACCTTATGATTTATTACAATGAAAAACCTAGCATTACTTAAAACTGTAAAAAAACATATCAACGGTATCAAACAATGAGTATAAAAACAAATATCGTGCGTATTTACAACGGATTTCACAAAACTGTTTAGAAATCCTTCAAGCGGCATGGTCTGCAGATCATAAGTTATCACAAAGAACGAAATCACCTTCTGTTGAGTAACAACTTTTCAAGTATTTAATTCTAGGTGTACAAATAAACATACGGGCACTTTTAACACAGGATTAGCCAAGCAAAGAACGATACTGTGGGTGACCGAGGCAGAAAAAACAAGAGCTTTGAATAGTCAATTATGTACGTGTCTCGAACAATTTTTTTTCTAAAAGAGCACGAAATTTGGTCAGAACATCTTCGTCCGTGTGGAGCTCGTTTAAACTGTTCCCGAGGGATCAGTGTAGCCTTTATTCATCCTGAAAGTCCGTTCTAACTATCGGTGACACAATGTTTGAAATCGGCACAGTAGTTTTTGAGTTTATCCATTACAAACATACACACATACAAAAATACAAACCTCTCCTCTTTATAATAATATGTTTATCCTGAAAGTCCCTTCTAACTATTGGTGAAAGAATTTTTTAAAATTGGCACAATAGTTTTTGAATTTATTCATTACAAACGTACACGCACATTGGATAGCTACATTATTAATACGTTAACCAAAGAACCTTTTATGATAGCTAAGTACCTAATGTGAATGTTTGAACCATCAAGAAGCCTAAGCTATTCAACCTAAACAACCAAATTAAATTTATTTAAAGTAATGTGAATGATTTTCAAAATGACCACCTTCATGCTCTAAACAAAGGTGTAATCGTGTGCGTATCTGACGATTTAAATTAACTTCAGTAGCACGCATGTCATCAGCTACTTCCCGAATCCTTATGAGTAAATCTTCTCGTGTTGAAATTGGTTTTGAATATACACGCTCTTTAAGAGTTCCCCAGACGTAAAAGTCCAGGGGCGTTAGATCGGGAGACCGAGGACACCAAGCAAGGGTTGGACTACCGCGTCCAATCCACCGGCCGGCGAAATTTGTATTTAAATATTCGCGTACGCGAAGAGCAAAATGTGCAGGTGCCCCATCATGCTGTATCCAATGTGTACGTAGCATTTGTAATGGTAATTCTTCTAATGGAGAGATTGTAAAAATTCCAAGTAATTTTCACCGTCCAGTCTGCTTGGAATTTCTACGGGACCTATCAGTTGGTTATTTAAAATTCCTGCTTACATATTGACCGAGAACTCATGCTGAAAAGAAGACTCTCTGGCTAGTTTAGGGTTGTGCTCTGACCAATGATGGAAGTTTTTTGTATTCATAATACCTGCTCTTGTAAATTGTGCCTCGTCCATCCACAATATTTTCCCGATGAGTTGTGGATCTTCTGTCAAAAGTGCGTTCATTCGTTGGCAGAATGCAATTCGTGTAAAGTTATCGTGCGGCAAAAGGCCTTGCACTTTGCGATAATGATATGGATGTAGACCATACCAAATCCAAACTCGATTTACATTGTAATTTTCGTGATTTACATTGTAAATTTGCCCCACACGTCTTGTTGACAAGGTCGGATCTTCAATTATTGCGTTCATGATCCCGTCTTCGTCCTGTAATGTCAAATTAATATCCCTTTCGTGAGGAGTCTTTTTTAAACCCTGTCCTCTAAATCGTTGGTATAACTGTAACAATAATAATTACGGTTTGTTTAACATAAAATAATCTTAACATAGTAGAAATTAAAGTCGCTTCCGGTGTCTGTCTCTCTGTCCCTATGTATGCTTATATCTTGCAAACTACGCAACAGATTTTGATGCGGTTTTTTTTAATAGATACTTAGAGTGATTCAAGAGGAAGGTAAAAAAATAATAAAGGAAGGTAATATTCCCTCGGGAACCGCGTAAACGAGCTCCACGCGGACGAAGTCGCGGGCAACAGCTAGTTACTAATAAATGAAGGAATAAAGTACACATCAGAAATTTATGAACGTATGAGGGTTAGGCGTCCGTCGGTCGGGATAACGCCGCCTATATTCTCGTGCCGCTTCAGAAGCATTGCCGTCACATAAGCCGTAAATGAAGTGCATTTCAGCTTCTTCCTCAGGACGATAATTAAAACGAGGCATTTTTTATTTATATGATTTACATTTCCTTGACATTGTCAGTTTACATTGACACGTAGGTATTCAATATCATAGACATAATCATTAGTGTGTTTATGATTATTCGTAAATAGGTTTTACTAGCCCTCCTAAGACTTCGCGAATTAACGTAAAGCAAGATAAAAGATAGGGCGTCGTTATAGGCGGTTTAACCCTCTTTGATGAAAAGAGACAGCTTTCAAAATACAGCAGTTACTGAGGACTAGGAAAACCAACTTGAATTTCATTCAATTTAATGTCATGTGAATACTCGTATACGTAACATAAGATACCTATTTTCTTTAACCTTCGTGTTGTACCTATAAACCTAACAATTGAAAACTCTTTACTCATAATAATAGGTAATTAAAAGAAAATTGTTAGGTATCAATTAAGAGCCTTTCACATTAGTTTAACGTGATTAACTGATTAATTTTAATAATTGAATATCTTTATAACCGTACGAGTTATCATATGTCTGTCTTCGGGAAATTAGCTTAATTTGACTTGAAGAACGTGCTCTTAAAGTTATCGTAAATCAAAAAAAACACAGTGTATAATGCGTTAATTAGCTTACAAGTTCCTTTTCCTACCCATATGTTGGAACTGTTATGTTGTAAAGATAAAGATGTGTTTACTGCTTTAGCCGCGTTCTGCCACCACAATAATTTGAAAATTTAGTAATTAAGGGTTTATTGTGAATTAGTATTGTAACCATGTTATGGTATTTTTTCTTTATTTTTTTCATTTGTACTTTGTAATAATCGTATTGTTGTTTGTATATAAACATGTAAAAAAAAGAACAGCAACTTTAAATTTCCTGAATTTTCGCGATCGTCTATAATTATATTTTTCATTCGAAATCGACATGACACTGGCTAAATGGCTACGCCGATAGAATAAAAAAAAAAAAAAAAAAAAAAAGTCGTGTGTGAAGTGTCGTGCTTTGCGTGGTTCAAAAAGGGTTCCACCACTCCGTTACCAAGATTTGAAGATAAAATCTTTATCTTTGTGTTGTTTTGATACATTTACCTAAATAATTGTTTATCTCCAAACTCAATTTCCCTAAAATATCTTTACAATCAAAATCGAATGCATATTTAATTTGTATTTGAAAGTGCAAAACATTACTCCCGTTACTTCCCCTTTCGTTGCCATATCGGCAGTCATTTATAAGGGGAATCTACAAAGTAACGGAATGGAAAGATAAAGTTATGATTACACTGAGATCACATTTGAATAAATTATAGTATTTATTATAGGTAAGTTAGGTAGGTAGGTAATTACCTATTTTATTAAAAATTTAGTGGCAATAATAAGTTAACGACGATAAAAATGATGTGTGTTTTAGTCGTGTCAACAAAAAAGTTTCTTAGAAGGAACCTATAATTTAATTTCAACTAATTATGCCTTTTTTCAGTGTTTTTTAGAGAGGCATTTTCCATTTGTGACAATAAATTTAAATTTTTATATTTTCTTTTCAATTTTTTTTTTGACACCTAATCATGAAAAAAACTATCCCGAAAAATGAAGCATCCACCAAAGAATACCTACCTACCTAATACCAGTTGCTCATAATTTGTCTCTCAATAATCAGTATTGGTCAGGAAAGTCTAGAATGTAACCACTATAAACATGCGATAACCATAACCCTCATTTTGCTTTGGTCAGTCGGGTTAAAAAGCTTTTGTGGATTTGTGATCTTAGTATAACTGCAACCTTATGATTTCGTTACCATTCTTTTCGTTACCGTCCTTTGAAAATAATTAACATTTTATTTTATTATTAAATCCCCAATTGATAAACATTGCTATTTGTATATTATATGGATAAACTTTTTACTAAAGTATCCACGTATAAATAAATTTGTCGGGTAAACCTCATAACGTCCAACTGGTAAAGAAAATTGTAAGTAGTTTTGGTCATCTGGTAACGAAATGATTACAATAATCGTAATTTCTTTCAAATAGTTTATAATGTTTTAAAAATCAAACTTATTTTCATAACTTACTATATTTTAAAGTAAGTAAAGCATTTATTTATCCACATTTTACTTTCTTTCAATTTATATCAATAAATGTATATGGTAACGGAAGGGAAACAATGAGCCCTAGCCACTTTGAAATCGCTGTATAAATTTAATTTCCGTATGTTTTACAAAACCATTGCTAAATTAAGATACCTAAGACTACTAAAAACGCTTCAACATCCTTAAAGTTCAACAATTAATAAGTTCGAAAAAAAATCATCACAAATCTGCTGGTACAACTTTGAAAAAAATGCCCAGGTATCGTTGTTTCTACTACAAACGTCAATATTTTTTTTCAAATTTTGTTTAGATGTTAGCAACTCTAAATCTGACAGTCAAGCTGCAGCGATTTTCTCGCTCGGACCTAAGCAATGTGAATAAACCCTAATTTAATTGTATCAAAATGACCACAACTTTTCAAGAAAACAGTAATAACTCCTTTGGGAAAATTTTAATAACATTTTGATGGCGAATTGAAGATCTATCTCCGATTAAAAGTAATTCTAAACAACGGATGTAACATAAGGAGATACCCTCTCGTAAAATGTCTAGTAATTCTTTATTGTTTTCTCTGAATAATGAAGGTAAAGTGTACGCGTTGCCTACAAGTGGATCTTGTTGGAGGGAGTTTATGTATCTAGGTTTGGAATTTAAAACGTTATCTGCTGTGCCGCACTTTCTTTGGGCAGTAGGTGGAGACCGGCAAATTTACCTTCACGTCCATGGATTAGAAATACCCATACGGGTACAAGAAGAGTCTTATGAAAATGAACGTTGGTTGCCACTGGATGGGTTTAGTGGAAGACTCTTGCCTTCCGATAGGTACCAATTCTCATCTCAGGATGGTACCAAAGACAGAGCCATAGATCGCATCAGATTGCCATCTATGGCTTGGCAGTGGGAAGGAGAGTGGCAGTTGGAGCTGACTTTAGATGGGCAACCTTTAGACCATGATGGTTGGACCTATGCTTTTGACTTCCCAGCTCAGTTTGGACCTACAAAGCATTGGAAATCATGTGTTAGAAGAAGGAAATGGATAAGGTACAGAAAATTCAGTGCTATGAACTCATGGTGTGCAATTGCACCTTTGCATAAAGATCCAACTAGAGAACCATTCATTGATGTGAGTATTGGGGGAAACCAAATACCTTTTGCTGGACCAGGAAATCTATCTGTTTGGGCTATCACTGCCCATGGTCGCGTTATGTACAGGGCTGGTGTGAGTACAACATTTCCAGAAGGGTTGAAATGGATCAGCATTAGCATTCCTCCCAACTGTGACATTAAACAAATCTCTGTGGGCACTACAGGCCTTGTCTGGGCATTGCTGTGGACTGGTCGAGCTATAGTTAGAAAAGGCATAACTAAGGATTTACCTACAGGTGAAGCATGGTTGGAGGTAAAGTCACCTAGTGAAACAAAGCTTACTGTTATATCTGTGGGACATAACGCTGTATGGGCCGTGAGCACAGACAGCAAGGTGTGGTTTAGGAAGGGTATTGATGGTAATACTGCAGGATCTTCTGAAATATCAGCCATGGGAACTGGATGGTTGGAAATAACTGGTAACATGACCCACATTTCAGTAGGTGTGAATGATCAGGTTTTTGCTATTGGAGATTCAGATAAAAGCATTTATTGGCGTAGTGGAATAACACCAGCTGAACTAACTGGTAAAAGATGGAGGATGGTACAAGCCAACATGCAGCTCAGCCGGACATCCAGTTCCGCAAGCATGGTATCCTCATCTTCAAATGCTAAGCACCACAGCCTCAATATGTTGAATGAGTCCACTCGTGAGCTTAAGTCTCACATTAATATTCAAAATTCTTGGGAGGAGTCTCATTCTGCTCCTATAGAGCATACATTACCTATAAAACCTCAAAAAGAACCAAATACCAAAAAAAAATTAACCAACACAGACATTGATTTAACAGGAAAAAGTTATGAAACAACTCTGAAAAATCCTCGTGCCTGGAGTCCAGTAAGAAGTGTTGGGTCAGTTGTAGGAATGGAGGCACAACCTGACAGTGATAGTAGTGTGTTTGATGTAGACTCAGGCATGTACTTTGATGAAGAGATTAGCCAAACTGCATGGGGGACTTGTGACACGAATTGGACTTTTGTGGAGGCTGGAGCATGCTGCATTGATTCTTTGCAAGCACCTCATTGGTTTACTGATAGTCATAATCCACTCAACTCAGATTTAGTTGCTAATTGGCGTATTGAGATATTGGCTAGTTTAAAAGACAGAAATTCACTAGATATTGATTTAACAAATTATGGTGTAGCTATTGATGAAAAAGGCTGGACCAGAAGCTGTGAAGCTAGGTTAATTATTACAAATAATTCAGCTGAAGATTGTATATTATCACTCTACTGGCATACATTAGAGAATACAGGAACATTATCTGTTTTTAAGCCTGATGGTACTATTAAGTTTATTTTAAATCTGGGTGAAGTTACTAGTGTTACATCTGTGTCTGAACCAGGTAGTCCCAGGCTGGCCTTGACTGTACCGAGTCAAAATAAAGATTCTATTAAAATCCAATTCATGACAGAAATGGAACAAGAAGAATGGATCAATGTGCTTGTAGATATAACATCACAAATAAATGGGCTCACTGGAAAACCTTCTGCTAATTCTGTTTGGCTGGTTACCAGTACAGGAGATGTTCTCAATTGGGATCCAATGCCAGCACAGCAAACCACTGAAAAAAATGGTATTTATACTAAAGATTTTCAAGTATGTGGAAAAAATGTGGTGCCTGGATTTGTAACAATGTTGCACAACAACTTCCCAGCAGGCAGCTCACTTAAAATAACTGGTAGCTTATTTGATGAGATAAATAGATTTCATATTAATCTTCAAGGACCAGAAATTAAAAAACGAAGACATAAAGTTGAAACTGAGGTAACAGATGTCCATCTCCATTTTAATATTAGATTTGATGAGAACACAGTAGTGTGCAATACCAAAACATTTGGTGACTGGGGTATAGAAGAACGCCATGATTTGTTCTTAGCTGCAGGACAAGAATTTACTATTAACATAATGTGTGACACCCAGGGATTTAAAATTGTAGTAAATGAGAAGAAATATTACTATACCCACAGATTGAGCCCTGAAGGTGTTACATCAGTTTTAGTTTTAGGCCCTATGAAACTCTATACTATGGAATACAATACAACAAGTGCTATTATAGGGCCTGATGAAATGTATTGGAGAATGATAGGTGGGTACCTGCGGAGGGTTGAGAGCAGCCAAGCAGGAGTTGTGTGGGGAATAGCACACGACCACAGAGCATGGGTTTATACTGGAGGATGGGGAGGAGGAATTTTGAAAGGTGGTTTGATTTATTTATTATGCCCAGATCTTCCTTTATTTAATTGGTATAGCAATAATAACTAATAATTGTTGTTCCTTTTTCCCTTTCTCTTTGCAGGTCTAGGCAGGAATGAGGGTATTAATTCGATGAATGATACTCAAAATTATTGCATATATGAGAACCAACGATGGAATCCCCTTTCGGGTTATACTTCCGTTGGCCTGCCTACAGACCGTTATATGTGGAGCGACATTACTGGAAAGCACAAAAGGACGCGCGAGCACACTAAGTTGTTAAGCCGTCATTGGCATTGGGTAACAAAATAATACAAAATCCATTTTTATACAAAACTAGTTCGTTCCTATGACTCCGTCCGCGTAGAAGTCGTTTATCGCTATTCCCTCAGCGGCCGTCCAATTTTGCGGGATAAAAAGTACCCCACCCCCGGGACTCTATCTCCATAACAACTTTCATCTAATTCGGTTCAGCAGTTTATTTGTGAAAGCATAACAAACAGACTGGAAGAGTTACATTCACATTTATGATATAATTATGAATAATGGTTTTGATGTGTTAACACTTCTAAAAATTAAACTGATCCATACTTACTGCTTTTTAGATATCGGAATGGATGGTTGATTATAATACTCCGGGTGGCGTTGATGGCGATGGGTGGCAATATGCTACCGATTTTCCAGCACCGTACCATGGCAAAAAGATATTTACAGACTGCGTCCGGCGCCGGCGATGGTATAGGAAGGCACAGATTATTACGGAAGGTCCATGGATTCGCGCCGGAAGTACTGCTTTGATGGATATATCTTTATGGGTAAGCAAGATTTTACCACAAACAAGGTTGTAAATATGTTTATTGTAAACACTTTTCTTAAATGCAGGCCGCTGTTGTAATAGGTGTTAAGAATGGATTTTATATGTACATGTGTACATTTAATTTTTGTATTTCCATGGCAGACAGAGAACGAAGAAACTTCAGTTTGGGCAGTCACATTAGCTGGAGATGCGATATACCGAACAGGAGTAACGCCTGCGACGCCTGCGGTAAGCATTTTTAGCTGATATTACGCGATATTTACCGCTTCCGAGACCGATCCAAGTTTTTTCTTGCTTAACACCTACTTATAATATGCAAAATAAAAACATAATACTTTGGCAATAACTAATCTATTTATATTTTGCCTTTATTTGATTTGATCAGTAAACGAGACATTTTATGTAAATCTATTGCAAATCAAATCAAAGCTCGCTTTTAACATTTCACTTTGAGCTGCGGATCCGGTGCCGGGCATTGTAATACTTTTAATGTGTGATGACCTTTAGGGTGTCAACTCATGATCGCAAGCTACCATGTCTACGGTTGCCTTATACCATTGAGATTCCGTAACTTAAGTACATTACCTGATGCTCCTAACCTAACTTATACTTATATATAAGAGAAGATTAAATAATTGATATAGGTAGGTACATAATTTCGGTTTAGCGTGTCTTCGGTAGTATAGTGGTAAGTATCTCCGCCTATCACGCGGGGGACCGGGGTTCGATTCCCCGCCGGAGAGCCATTTCTGACGGTATAATGGTAAGTATCTCGGAGACTCATGCTGTTACTCAGGATACTGTACTTATTTATTTATTTATTTATATAAGCCTTTATTATAAAAACTATTTATTCTTGTTTACACATTTCAAGTTAAAAAATACATTTATTATTTATCATGTTTGTATGGTTTTTTAAAAAACCTAGGCCTCTTCCGAGTCACCGTTTTCTATTCTTGCTAGGTATTTGCCTAGCATGTTCTTCCATGTTTTCCTGTGCATTGCTACTTTTTTCCAATCATTGCCTACTGTTTCTAATAGGTCTTTTCCCATCTTGTCATTGGTTTGCCCACTTTTCGTTTACCAATTTTTGGTTTCCAGTTTGTTATTGTTTTTGTCCATCTATTGTTTGGCATTCAAACCATGTGGCCTGCCCACTTGAACTTTTGTTTCAGTATATGTTTTGCTGTGTCTATAAATTTAGTTCTTCTTTTTATTTCAGTGATTCTTATTTTGTCTGATAGCCTTATGTTAAGAATACTTCTTTCTATGGACCTTTGACATACTTGGATCTTTTTGATAGTGTCTTTTGTGAGTGTCCATGTTTGACTGCCATACGTGAGACATGGTAAAATGCATGTATCGAAAGCAAGTTTTTTAAGTTTCATTTGAATCTTTGCTTTAAATATATCCTTCATCGCCCAGTATCTCTTCCACGTTTGTCCAATTCTCCTTTCAATTTCTTTATTTGTGCATTCATCGAAGGATATTTGTTTACCGAGGTAGATGTATTCATATACATATTCTAGTGGTGTGTTCTCTATCATGATGCTTATTTCTTTCGAGTTAGTCATAACTTTTGTTTTTTGTTGGTTCATTTCTAGGCCTACGTTTTTGCTTTGTGTGCTTAGTTCTTGTAGTAATACCCTGAGTTCAGTTGCACTATTAGCTAATATTACAAGGTCGTCTGCAAATCTAAGATTCGACAAATATTTGCCTTCTATCTTGATGCCTTTCTTTCTTTCCATTTTAAGTTTTTGAAAATGTCTTCTAAAACGGCTAGGAACAGTTTCGGTGACATTGGGTCACCCTGTCTCACACCCCTGCTGATCTGTATTTTTCTTCCCATTTTGTCTGTTTTTACTCTAGCTGTGCTTGTTTCATAAACTTTCTTAACAAGTTGTATGTAGCATTTTGGGATGTCCTGATTACATAATGCCTGCCAAATAGACGAGTGGGTTATTAAGTCAAAAGCTTTTTTAAAGTCGACAAAACCTATATATAATGGTTACTGGAACTCTTTATGTTTTTCAATTATTTGGCTCAGCGTGTGAAGGTGGTCTATTGTAGAAAAGCCTTTCATAAATCCCGCCTGTTCTATTGGTTGTTTTTTATCTATGAGGGGTGTAAGGCGTTGCAGTAATGTCATTGAGAAGATCTTGTAAATATTAGACATGATGCTAATTGGTCGGTAGTTGATATATCATGTGGGTCTCCTTTCTTGTAAAGTAGGGATATGTGTGCCTCCGTCCATTGGATAGGTATATCTTTTTCTTCTAGAATTTTAATAAACAGTTTTGTTAATGGTGTTGCTATTTTTTCAAAATTTTTATGCTTTAATTTTTTATGTTATCTGGTCTAGGGCTTTTATCTTTTTTGAGCTTATCTATTGACTGCATTACCTCTTCAACGTTAAAGTTTTCCACATTTTTTTGGTTTTCCTCTTCCCTTAGATCTATTTCTATACTGTCGGTTTGTTGTGAATACAACTCTTCATAAAAAATTGTAGCAATTTCGTTAATATCCATTCTGTTGGTCTTTTCTTCTCCCTTTTGGTTTTTGGGATACTGTACTTAGTTGGTATTAAATAAATCGCTTTCTTTAAATATTTACAGAACCATAGCTAAATAAATAATAAAATAAAATAAAATGAGACACCATGTCTGATGTTTATCAAAATTTTCAAGAGAATGTATTTATCGATCGCATCGAATACATTATGAACAATTTTAAATTTGGATAGAATTTAAACGGAATGGTAAAGTAGCAAGGAACGCAAAAAGGAGCTAGTAACAACCTCGTTACAAGACTGTTAAGCTGTAAATACATTTTCTTTCATTTTAGGGTACACATTGGGAGCACATTAACAATCCACAACCCTTAGTTGCGATTAGCACAAGTTGCGGCATCGTCTGGGCAGTGGGCCGGAAAGGAGAGCTCTATTTCAGGGAAGGTATTTCCAATGATAATGCTTCAGGTACCAACTGGAAACTGATAGAGGCACCCAAAGGAATTGGATTTAGTCATAAAACCAACGTGACTGCGAAATCTGTTTCGTTGACTAAAGGAGCCGCCTGGGTTATTCTCACTAACGGGGTTGCTGTCGTGAGAACCGACGTAACTAAGGACAAGCAGGATGGAAAACAATGGAAATATTTAACAGGTATTTTAGTTATATTGTGCGCGTGTTTGATAGTAGAATTCATGTTACATACATAACATGAATCTAAACTTAATATTCCCACTAACTAACCATAGTTACTTACTAAAATTATTCTAAATTTATTTAACAACACAATTTGGTGTAATTTTTGTGGATGTAAGCTTGTCAATAATGCTATATTAATATATTTTAGTTCCATTTACGGACTACAAGAGCATGAATACGGTAAAAGCTTCTTCACTGCATCGATTTGTAATGCAATACTTTGGTAGGTATCCCATTTTTTTGTGGTAAAATCTTTTAAACGTAGCTTTATTAGAATATTTTTAAACAAAATAAACCACTTAGGTAAACGTATTTTGGCCATCACGCCATTGACATGATATTATTATTTATTATAAGTATCATTCAAATACAAAAAGCTATCTTTAAGAACCCAGTTGACTGAATGTTCTTAGATATTTATTTGTATACTAAGTATTCACTTTACTAGCTGAAAACCGGCTTAAGAAACAGCGCATTGCTCTTGCTCAGAGAACTTGACAGAAATTGTGTTATAAAGGCGCAAAATTCTTATTAATTAACATATTTTTTCAACTTTTTGAACGCTAGGGTCGGCGGCAGCTTTACGTGCCCCAGACGCCAACGCAAAATGTATGAAGCGTACTGTGCGCTCAGCGTCCCCGGCACAAAAACCCAATGACGTCATTTGCCGCCTTTTTTTGTTTAAACTTCAAAAACATTTTGATAAATAAACTCATCATGAATTGTCAAAATTGATGTAAACTGCCTCTGTCGGGGATATTTTACGTGCGTGTTAATAATTTGGAAGGTAGGGACGTAATTAACAATAAACGATTTTGGCAGTTGCCATAGGATAATTAGTATAATAGTGAGGCAATTAGTACAAAAGACATAAATAGGTACTCGCTTGGCTTGAAAATAGCAAGAATTATTCCACATTTTTAATTTATTAGATTTCGTTTATTTACTTTATTAAGAATCATGATATAGTATAACGCGATGTGAGTGGCATTCAGTCCATAGTAAGACTTATGGCGTCGAATCGCGGCACTCTTATTTTAATTAAGCTACGTTTCGAATATAAATTAATGGTGAATAACATAACGACGGTTAAGAATCAATACTGTCCAAGTGACAAATACTCAATTTTACAGGAAACGAAAAAAACGATTTAAAAATTCGAATTTTAAGTTATTGTAAGTATTTAAAAATGATAAAAATGATAAAAATGTACTAATCCTGCTGTTGTATGACGCACCTTTCTAACATTGCCCTGAACAAAGATATGGTAAGTTAGGTGGTATTGGTTCAAAGTAACCTTATATTTTTTATAATTTTGTAAGATGAGTGGCTAAAGAGAAAGCAATAAAAAAATGTTTTTTTATTGTCTGGTTACGTATTAATACTTATAAACCTTGATAAAAAATATTTTTATCCCAAATTGTAAGGATCACTGTTGTATACAATTACCTTACAAAAAGTTCGTGTCAGTTAGGTGCTATTGGTTCAAATATGGTACTATTTTTATTTAAATTGTAAGATAGGCTGAACCGAAATAATAAATTCTTGTTTTAAGTTAACTTATTAAGTGAATGTTTAAGTTTGTGAGTGAGTGTTTGTTATGTTGTTTAATTTAAGCGAATGTTTTATAATATAGTGTAAACGAAGATTTCGTAAATTAGACACAGTATTTTTTGTATGTCTATGTATTTCTATTTGGTTGTAAAGATAACCTGGTTTAAGCAAACAAAAAAAGGTATAATAATCAAACATGTATTTATTATGTAATCATAACTTTACTTAATACAATTTACTTATTTATTTTTATTAAACGTAAGTAATGAGATCAAAAATCAAAAAGTGCAATAATTTTATAAATGCGGCAGCGTGTCATAGAAGTCATGGCGACTGCGATGACCCCATGCCATGGCCCAGAGACTTCTGGGCAGGACTGCTTTCAAATGTTGCAAGTGTCGATATTTGCTTGCTGTTATTGGGATCACCTGAGTGTGTAGGGGAGCATAATCAATATTGGAAACATTAATCTTTTTGGTCTGTGTGGTATGGCAAGCCATTCCTGGTCATAATTGAGCTTCACTTTAATATTCTCATCTTGGTTATATTCGATTACACGTATATCAGTCACTGTAGGGTCACCTGCTTTACGTCCAGGTCTTATAGATTTGTACAACCAGGCTGATTGATTGGCGTAATTTTTTACAAAATTGTGGTCAATTTCAATAACCTCGTAAGGATCTGAAAGTCTAGCCTCTTTACAAGCAGAAATAAACCCAGATGGCAAATAAATCTCTCGATTTGTAAGTTTGCGCTCGATTGCATTGTGAACCGAATCACATTCCATTTGGGTATGACAAAACAAAATTACCAAAAATATAATTTAGTAAGCCGTTTGATTTCAAACATAATGTTATATTGACAGAATCTCACTAAGTGTTTATCAACTAGTTTCTGGAAAGATTGTCTATCTCAATTTTTATATTTACGTAACTGCAACTTTTTCACACAAATACATGGAATAATAAACTATAATTATACGTAAAATATAAATAAACACAAAACATACCTTATACGGTTTAAGCAGCCAGAAAGAAGTATGTATTTATCACTTTTTACTATTTTTTTCCTTAGAAAGTTAACGTTACGCACTTTAAAAACCTTGAGTACTAGACACACTGAGACGTCGTCACAGGATAGCTGAGCCGCTCTCTATTGGTCTCTTTCGCACCCACATAGTACCCGCGATCGCAGCACCAATGCTTCGGCACTGCCCGGCTGCCCGTCTGCTGTCTTCAATCCCGCGCAAGCAACGGTGGAATATAGACGTTCGTCAGGGCAAATAGGTGGTATTGGCAGAAAAGTAAACGCGATAAATAGTTAGATGGTATTTCTTGAGCGGATAACTTATTAATGTCACAAAATTAAATTTAGACGATTATGGCACGCTATTCCATTTTTTTTTCTAAATCTAACTGCATTAAAAAGTGAAAAACGCCAAAAATGTTAGTTAGACGGTATTGATTCTTAACCGTCGATGACGCATCCGAATAGGTATTGAACGTTGGGTTGTTTTTGTAGATAGCGAGATGGCATTGAAGCAGGTGTCGTGCGGGGAGCGGGACGTGTGGGCGGTGAGCGCGGCCGGGGTGCCGCACCGGCGGCTGGGCGTGGGCCCCGGGAGCCCCGCCGGCATCGCCTGGCAGCCGGCGCTCTCCGGCGGGGGCGCGCTGCACGTCTCGGCTAGAGGCCAACCACTTTAACCCATTCCATTCGTTAAATTGTAATGTATATGTTATATTAATTAGTAATTAATTACGCATACATTGCGCCTGTAATAATTATATCAGCGTTATTTACTTGTTCTTTCGACGGCTAACTCGACCGGCACTCACAATTTCGCCTGTGTGGTGTCCACTGACGTCACCCTCAAGTATTTATTTCATTGTTTGGGTAGTTCTAGTATTTTAACCGCTTTCAATTTTTTAGTTGCATTATTACCAATTTCGGTTGTTTTGAAGAATCCTAGACTTTTAAACAATAAATACATAATGAAAATGGTAACCCGAATCTACAGGAATGACACCTAGGTGCCGTTACCAGGTATTAGTGGATGTACCCGTACACAATGCTGCGGTAGATCTCCGTTGAAACGAACGTCGAATGACGCCCTCACAGGTCAAGTTAGGCTCGTCGGTGAGTACGTTTACTATTTTTCTCGAAAGAATAACATCCCTAAGTTTCTCATTAACACGTTCACATTCATATTCGCGCTGCTCATTTTCAATAAACATATTGCGCATATTATGCCAATCGATAGTTCTCAAAACGACGTCTATGTTGGGTTAAAAGGGTTTCGGCATCTTGAATACCGGTTATTGACACCCTGTGACAGTAGAATAAAATGTATAGTACCAATAAACGGTATGGTGCCAATAATAGGACTGCTTAGGGTCTCCCCACATGTTTCGACGCAGAATCGGCTTGGGTCAGAAAAACATTAAGCTTATCCAATTTCGAGTCGATAGATGTGGGGAGACCCTAACCCTCTGCACATGCATACTTATTGACTTTATAACGTCGATGTCGTGTATACTTTAACGCATTCACTGCCAGCATTATTTATCGGAACTTTCCCCAGGTGCCGCATTAATGCGAAGTTCTTATACTGTAAGAACGCACATACGCGTCCAAAGCAAGGATGAAAGTCAGCAGAACGCTGATACATATGCGTTGCCGTTGAATTTGAAAAGTTCGTTGTGGTTGATTGTATCTACATTTAATTTTGTTAATGATTTGAGATCTTGAGTATGTTAAGTTGGAACCCACAATATGTTTTGCCTTGTTGTATAAACTATATTTAACGGAACATACTACAATACCTGAGTAAATCAGTGCTATGTGAGATGAACGGTGGACACTAAAAACGTGCTCTATCTAGGCTGGTCTAATTGCCATCCAGGGCCTCTATTCTACTGGGCTTAAACTATGTTGCCTTTAACGTGTTTCCGTTTTATAAACGTTTTGAAAACTCTTATTTACTTGACAGTAATGGCGGCCGAGTTAAGATTTGAAGAGTTTTAACCAGTAGAATAGGTGCCCTGCGCACATGCATGTGTGCCAGGGTTTGCTGATTGTGGACCACTTGAACAAACTTAAAAAAAAATAGACATACAAATTATTTTTGTATAGTGAGCAAATTTTAAATGTTATGATGACTAAAAAAATGTCTAGGCCATCAAATGAATGACAACTTGTTTAGGTACTTCGTTTTATTTCCTATTTTACTGCGATAGCCTTTAAGTAAAATATCTTTTTAACTCAATTAATTTCATAGCCATCTATATTTGTGTATGCTAAATATATTATGGATGTTCGTGATGCCTGATGATAATAATAACGTTCCGTGTTTTATGTTAGATAGGAGCTCAAATTCTCAAATACCTACTTAAAAGTATTATGTTGCTTATATTATTTTAATTTAAGTTACATAGGTTTATAAGTTATAAGTTTAGCGATTGACTAGTGATAAGTATAGGGATACAGTGTTTTCGTTGTGTTCGAGTATCTTTGAGTCACACCCAAATATCAAGGCCGCCGTATCAAGCCAGGCATACGAAGAGCCCGAAATATGATATCTTACCTTTTTGATGAATTTGAAAAGCTGATATTAGAATGGACTTGGCATTAGAATTGATATTAGAGTTAAAACAAGTTACTCCTTTATTTTGTGTGGAGTTTTAACCTATTGAACGCCGCAGTCGGCAAGGAACGACAGCTGTCGGTGACTTGTTAGGCTTCAAATACATTTTAAACACATTACAAAAAGATACAACTCTATAAATTCGAACACAAAATGAGGCTATTTAGAATATGGCTGACGAAACTCGTCGTACCGCACATATGATATTTATTTTTATTTGCCTATTTTACAATCTTAATTTTTGATATAGTGTGACAATGTAAATCTCAAATTATGTTCTAGTCATTAAGAATGCAGTTTTTTTAAATCCTTATGAAATAGTAATTAAAGAAAAATATAAGCTTGAGCTGAGCATTATAAATAATATAGAATCTTATATCGTTTTTATTAAAATGGTCTTCAGCAGTGTGATTATTTTACAGTCGACGTCAAAATTAAACCTACGTATCACTTCTTTTTCCTTATATATATTAAATAAGTCAACTTTTTCAGAACCTTTTTTTTTGCATTCACCTGTAGACGTGGTTGTAATAAACACTCCAGGAGACCTAAACCCCTTATCTTCGAAATTTGTGAGCCGAACATTTTGAAAAGTAACGAATATTTATTACTGCTTTAAGAGAAATAGTGGCATCTCAGACAAAACTCCTGTAGCAAGTTCAACCATATTACTAACAGGTGAGGTTTGATTCTGCTATGCTTATTTAATTTGAAATACCGCCTGTTGGCTTATGAGGGCAGTATACATATACTGACTAATTTTCGTAACGCAACGGAAAATTACCGTTGTTAATTTTTGTCTTTCACTATAGTACTGTGCGACACGACTCTCACGACACGCGTTTGGTGTTCCGTAGCCTTTATACTCTCAATCCCCGAATGTTCCAGAATGCCTTCTCGAACGACCGATGGACCTTGACCATTTTTTGGCAAGGACACTACCAGCCGCACTACCAGTAGTGCCGTTTACAATTTAACGACACTACCCAAACTATTTCGGATTAAGTTGTACTGTCAACACGACAAAGTTTTGGAACATAATTCTTTGTTTATGTTCCTAAACTTTGTGTAAGTAAATCATGAAGTAAAAAGAACGGCCAGCAGAAAAGTAACTCTTTTTTTGTTTTTAAATCAAAGCAAACCTTAAAAAACGAAAAATAAATAACCTAAATCATTTACTAACTTCTCCTTAACTAAAGTACTTATAAATAAAACTCGATACCGAACCTTAGATTATAATTATAACAAATTGCGTTAAAAAATCAAGTCATCGACTCTTTCTTCTTAATTATCTTAGTTTATCAAGTGCATGACCCACAGTTATCTCATTGTTTATGAGTTGCATTTGCACATGTAAGATAAAGTCATCATTAGAGACAACTCGTTTTGTTCTTTTAGTGCTATTAGTGTTATTTTGAAGTTTAATTTCAGTGTTTTTCTGAAATTTTTGAAGAACATTAAGTAAGCGTAACAGTGTTACGGTATTTTTGTTTAAGGATTTATTTAATTTTGCATTCCATCCTTCGGAGATGTTGTTTGTGCGATGGTGTTCTCCAAATACACATAACATGGCACCAAAATATGACTTCATCCAAAAACTTTCTATGTATGTTTTGAATTTCGACATTTCCATATTTTCCAAACATTCTGACTTAATGTACTCCCAGCCTTCTTTACTACGTGTCTGTGGAATCAATGGCAGTGCAGCCGTTAGTTCGATAATTCTTTTTTCGCCCTTACATTTTGTGTGGCCCAAAAATTTCGCCTTTTTCCAGACACTTTTCGACCAATGATAAAAACAGCCTTTAAAAACAATGTCTGGGTAAACTTGCCTTAAAGCGTTTATTGGTGCTTTTTCGTAATCGCAGTGAACTTTCATGGGCTGAAATGCCGGTCGCTGTGACTTAATTATGCTAAATAAAATAGAATAACTAGAGGTCTTCTTATCAGTCATCAAAACAAAAAATAAAGGTCTCACATTGTTAGAATGGATAGAGCTAGAGTCTGTCAAACGAAAGCTGTCCCAGAGAAACAGCGGCAATTTCAAAAACCTGCAGCTGTTTACACTGACTCTGTACACTGAATAAACGGAGTTGATACTATTTGATTTCCTGATCTTTTCACAACAGTGTTGGAGTATCAACTCCGTTTATTCAGTGTACAGTCAGCGTAAACAGCTGCAGGTTTTTGAAATTGCCGCTGTTTCTCTGGGACAGCTTTCGCTTGACAGACTCTACCAACATCGCCGTGAATTATGTAAAGCTGAACAAAAGGCCGTGGACAGCTGCTAAAAGTTCCATCCATAAATATCTCTTATATTTTCATTTTTTTTGCGTGCATCCTCAAAGCAAAATACTATGATTCGATTACCCTTATCATAGTAGTCCGCTAATATTGACTTACGAAATTTTAATGGCACTACAACGCTTTCTACCTCTGTGAATGTAGTTCTAGGGACATCATTTGCTTTGTTCCGAGCACCATAAAGGACACGTGAAACACTAGAGAATGGAGGTAGTTTCAATACAAAGGGATGAACGCCGCTATTTTGAACTTGTGACAACTTATCATCGTATATTTGAGGAACTGGTGTATCCGTATTTTGTGTTCTTTCCTTTAAGTCAACAATTTCCTTTAAAACTAAGTTTTTCGAAATATCTGGATTGCAGAAGTGATCTTTTCTTTTTTGAATACTGTTGCCCTGAACAAACAAAAATTTGATATTTAAACTTTATTTAGAAAGGACAGATAGCTATAATAATCTAGTGCCGGTATATATAAAATGTAAACTTGATATTAGGGGGCTTCTAAATGAGCAACATTTTCACGGCAATATAGAAGTAAGAGTAAGATAGTACTGGTTGCCGGCCACAAATTGCAGCAAAACATGGCCCGTTTAGAAGCCCCTTTAAGAGAACGAAGATCTGCTTGCTAGTATCTTTACCCTTGACAAAACGACATTGCCGTACATACCTTAACCGTAACTGTTCCTAAACATTTTTCTTTTTTATAATTTGAGCACCTCCAAATTGATGCACCATTTTTATATTTCTTAAGTACATGATATTTGTGTTTGCCCAAAATCAAAGCAGTTCCACCATTCGTCGGCAGAAATTGTAAATCTGATTCACTATTATCGGCTTCCGACATCTTCTTCCGATGATGTGATACCACGAGAAAACGTTATGTAGTAATAAATTATTCTCACAACAATCATTATCCATCAAATGTCAGTCAAAGGTCGGAACAAATTCTTGTCAGTGTTATTTGATTTTTGTTAAATTTTTCAAAACTAAAATAATAAAAAGGATTTCCCATAAAAAAAGAGGTGGATCATCAATAGGGTCTTAGTCTAAAACCTCCAAAATTTTGTCCAACTGGTTTGACTACGAGGAATTATGCTTCCTCGTGGTCAAACTTCATTGACATTGCACGTTTTCAGCACGCTGTATGCATGCAGTTTGTATATGTACACTGTCTTCTTCAACGAAATCTGTTTCTTTAGTTAAGTACCCAAGTAAAAAAAAATTAAAAACAAAGATACCGTTAGTATTATTTAATACATACTGAATTGCTCAGGAAATTATCTTCTTCTTTTTAGGAAGTCGTCTGCAGTATGGATTTCTTCAATCAATGTCATAAAAATTAAATTATTTTCAATTTGCGTGACAGACAATTGACATTACGTTGTTATGATTTATGATTCAGCCAGCAAGCAACGTTGGAAGTGTTTGATAAAAGAAGATTGCATGTCACCCATTTTTTTTATGTGGTGTTACATTATATCGGATACTCCTAACACAGAAAATTCAAAAATATTATAAATAGGTATTTCGAGAATACGTGGCTAAAAAATGAATTGTTCATAAAGCAATGGTGTGTACCTATACGGACAAAGACATCGCACAAATAATGTTGTAGAGAGTTGGAATGCCCAACTAAATAAAACAATGAAAAGGCATCATCCAATAACAGTTGAACGCTTGCTTAAAACATTCTTAGAAAAAGAAAAAACATTCTGTGAAGAGCCATCTTCTCGTCGGAGTGAACATATACATAGAGATGATTTCATAACAAAATGTCAAATGGAGTTGATACATAATGAAATAGATGTTGGTTATTTCTATACTAATATTATAAAGAGGAAAGATTTGTACCTATTTTTGTATGTTTGTATGTTTATAATGAATAGGCTCAAAAAGTACTGGGCCGATTTAAAAAATTCTTTCACCAATAGAATGCTACATTCTTCCAATTTGACATAGGCTACATTTCATTTTAAAAAAAAATAGGGATCCTTGGTAAAATTTGAACAATGTAACCAAAGGTGTAGAAAAATGAGCGGGCGAAGCCGCTGGCGGGTCGCTAGTTTTGAATAAAGTGCGATAGGGATTTTATGTTTATTTATTTTAAGTAAGGTTGATTATACACATTTTCAATGAAACATTAATACAGGGTGAATGATTCGATTAGTTTGACCACGAGGAAACTGTAACTAACCACAGTGAGGCAACACTGTTGTTTAGTATACAAACTCTATTTGTAATAAGTAATAAAGTAGCATTCTAAAGGCTATCGTAATGGGGGAGCATCTGTATCTTATACACAAAGGGTAACATCATAGAGATTTGGTTGCAGCGCAATCTAGCGGTTATATCTAGAACTAATTACAATACATTGTTGCGAGGGAAGGATTTAAGTAAGCTACGTATTGAACATAGGCTAATAGTTGACACAGATAGCGTTAGATGGCGTTTATATTAGTAATCATTAGTAAGTGAAAAGCGACACCTATCAACATGTCGAGTAGTTCACATTAGTACGCTACGCACCGATAGATTGCACTGGAGATGATAGGCCTTCGGGGACACAATTAGGGCTCCTGGATAATCTAGGTATTATGTTAAAACCATTTAATGTTAGTTAGGTGTGATTTCGAGAAAGAAAACTCATGTTCTGCGTTCAGTAGGTATAGTTCGAAATCTCGAAAAACACACTTTAGAAGATAAAAACTGCATAAAAAATAGTATAAATAAGAGAGGCTCGACCTAAGGTACCGACCAGAGGAATTTGCAGAACAAAAACAACGTTATTACTAATAAAGCGGACAAAAGAAAGTGGGCGGAAGTTCTTCTGTCAACAATCCATTTCCGGGATCTAGAATATTCGCGTGGTTCTAAAATATTCACCGCTATTAACAATACCATCTGTTGTCAAATAGAGTACAACTTCGTGTTTTCCATATGTTAGTGGCGCACTGTTATTTGGCGGCGAGTGGTGTTACTTGTCGTTACAACGTTAGTTAGAAGTTCAGCTACTTCGCAACAGGGCGCGCTACTTTTTGTTTTTGAGCTTTACGGTTAAAGATATATAGTTCACTTTCGAATGCAAATTCGTGCTTTTTGGAGACTTAACTTTGATATCGGATGCATGCCCTGCCCATATAAGGCAATTTCTATTATTGTTGCGCAATAACAGGTACGGATGAAAAAAGGTAATCTTGTGGAATTTCTGGATTTTTCCACAATTACGAAGGTTATAAAAGGGGATGTCAGTCGCAAATCGGGGTCCCCATCCGATCAGAGCCGGAGTCCCGCAGGGCTCTGTTCTCTCCCCAATTCTCTTTTCGTTGTTCACAAACGATATACCTAGAGTTCCGCATGTTCATTATGCACTTTTTGCTGATGACACCGCCATCTATACGACTTCTATCCGCCCCTCGGTTCTACACGGTCGCCTCCAGGACGCCATCAACGAGTTAGGTCGTTGGTTTAGGCTCTGGAGGATCGAAGTGAATCCGGAGAAAAGCGCCGCTGTGCTTTTTTGCCGGAAACTCAGTCTCAGTTGGTTAGGTTAGGTCCCTCCTACAATTCTATTCGACTCTACGATAGTCCCATTCCGTGGGCTAACGAGGTCAAATATCTAGGGGTCACCCTAGATCGTCGATTGCTTTTCCGGCAACACATTAGGCGTGTCCGGAATCGCGCGGCCTTCATTCTAGGCCGTCTCTATCCGTTGTTGAACAAACGCAGTAAGCTGTCGCTTAGAAATAAGATGACAATTTACAAGACGTGCGTTCGCCCCATACTAACTTACGCTAGTGTGGTCTTCGCTCATGCGAACTCGACTGCTCTGTACCAATTCCAGGTGCTGCAGAATCGATTCTTGCGCAGAGCCACGGGCGCTCCGTGGTTCATGCGCAACTTAGATCTTCACGACGACCTCGGTCTTCCAACCGTGGCCAAGTTTATGAAGGATGCCTCTCGGCGGTTCTTCAATAACGCTCCTCACCATCCTAACCCCTTATTACGCGATGCCGTAAATTACGTCCCGCTCGTGGGCGTATCCTCTCGGAACAGGCGTCCCCGACACGTACTGACCGACACCGATGACACTATCACGGCTGCCCTCGCAGCCCGCGAAGATATTCGTCGCCCAACCGTCTCACAGGGCAACACCAGCTTAGATCCATACACACCACAACGTCTCCGTCCGCGGCGGCGGAGGCGTCGGCGTCCCCCGGCTCACCCTACACGTGGGCGACCCCACTTTGCACCGGTACCGGTACCGGTTAATTCACATAATCGACACCCAGATGGAGTTTCTTGACGCTTCTTCTCAGTCTGGTCTAACGTAAAATTTCCGAAGCGTATTGTAGCATAAAATCAATTCGATTGAAATTCTCCCCTAGCGTCCTAAGTCCGAGGTCGGCCCAATAGGGGCGCCCTTAGGCATGCTAGTGTAAAACCCACTTTTAGCGTGGACTCCCATCAGGAGTCCGCCCTCTCTCCGGCAAAGTGGTCAAAGCCATCAGAGGCTAACTACGTAGGTCCCTCAAAAAAAAAAAAAAAAAAAAAAAAAAAAATCGGGGTCCAGAAGATCAGATCGTCAGAGAAGGGCTTCGTCACGTTCGCTTAAATCGATACTTAGGTATTTTGCTGTTCGTTTACGTGCTTATTATTTACGTTGTGTTAAATTCGCGTTTGTTTTTATTATCGTGTTACGTAGATTCATTTGATCATAGTTTACAATTATCTTGAGTAGGGATACATAGTCACGGTATTTAACGGAAATAGAAGTGCGTTACGTTTACGGTTTAATTTATAACGTCGGTCGTTATAGTGCTTATGTCATAGCCGCGGTAATTAACGGATAATAGAAACAAGTTACGTTTACGGTTTAACTTTAACGTTGTTTATAGTGTTCATACCTAGTGAGATTCGGGTTCTATTTTCCTACAGCTGACGTCGGAGAAGGGTTCTGTCGTGTTAGGGTCGGCGTCGCGTAGTTTATAGTTATTTATCTAGGTATTTACGGTTCGGTTACGTGCTTATTTTTTATGTTGTGCTAAAGTCACGTTTGTATTTAATATCGTGTTGCATCGATTAATTGCTTATAATCCTGTATAAGGCTGCGTAGACACGGTATTTAACGGGTAATAGAAGTGCGTTACGTACATGGTTTAACTTTTAACTCGTTCATTTTGCTTATAGTGAAATTTTATATTGTAAATAATAATGTTTTCTTATGGTTTTGTGCGTGCGGGTTATTAAAATAGGATTCTTTTCGGGTTATGTTTGATACATAATTAACTTCATTATTATATTATTCAAAGGTTGAGTTTCATACATTTAGTTGCGGTTTTAACGATTTGTGTCGATTTTATTTTAGTTTAGTTGGAATACCTACAATAAAATACGGCTAGTTCAAAGCATTTATGGTTAAAGTTAATTGTTCAAGTTGTTTTAAAATACGGTTTCTTAGTTTCGAAATTAATAGGGATCGTATCGTATATCCTCGGTTTATTATATGAGGAAATAGGTAGTTTTGCGTTGCATTTGAGTTATAGTCGCGAAGATTTTGTTTATTCGTTTTATTTAATTGTTAAAAAAATTAGGAAGTTTATTAGGAGGGAGCCTAACTTTGGAGTTGCGGGTGGACTAATTCTTGGTTGTCATTAGTGTCTAGCGCGTTGCAAAATTAATAAATTTAGTGTGGGATTAATGTGACAATTTCTTGTGGGGAGGTTGTTTTGCTATTTGTATTAAGCTAGATTAGCATTATTCGCGCTAGAACTATGACTAGACAAACAGTGTGTCTGACGAACTATATCTAACTTATAACGGTGACAAACGGGTCTGGTTCGGAACTATTAAATTCTAAAAGAGCCTCGGGCAAGCCCAGATGATCTTTTTACCAACACAGACATCTGTATAAGAGCCCACCATTCTCATTCGCCAGCCTGGAGTGGGATCGGGGTCCACAGGTTGGGCATGCAATTGCACCCGTGAAAGCTCTGGGAAGTTTGAGGATTGGTTCCTTAAAACTCTATATATTTATATACACTAAACCACACAATAGGGCGTCATACTCTCACCGTCTTGGACTTCGGTCTGTGTGAGGGGGGTGGCAATCACACGGGTGTTAGGTTGCTTTCTCAGCAGACCCGGCTGAACTTTACAGTTTACCTAGGGAACTAGCTAATTACGAGGATAAGGTAAGCCTCTAGGATGTAGTTCTTTGTAGAATAGGCCTTATAAGTAGAGTTAGGGTAGAATCAATTGTCTAGGGTATTAGGGATTTAGGTATTTAATCAGTAGGATTTTATTTAGGAATAGTTTAGGATGCGCTAAAAAATTAGCCTTTAAACTTGTTAACGTTTGGTTTTGTACTGCCACTGCATATAAATAGAAGTTCAATTTAATCTAATAATCGCCATAAATATAGATTTCGGGAATTTAACTATATTTTCATAGGATTTTATTCTGAGAAGTTCTCAGATTATCATGTTTTATTTGACCATTTGTGTTCATATAAGTTTGACAGGAAGTAAATATTTCCAGTTGTAGATTCTGCATTTGGTAAAATCCAGGTAATATTTATGGGTTGGACTGTCTTCTTTCTTCTACGGCTGTTGTTTTCTCCGTCATAATACTGGGTTACGACTCGGCCGTCACTGTCTAAGGGCATCGGCTAGTGTTTTGCGGTTGAAACATCACGCCATTCCCAAGGGAATCTAAAGTGTAAAAATATACACGTATCGTTGACAGAGGTCTCCCCGTTTATATTGAGGTACCTACTTGTATTAATTAAATAGTTAAATGACTGGAAAACTTTACTGTAATAAATTAGAAATTGTTATTTAAATATAACTAGGAAAACTACCGAGTCGCGTACTCAGCCGTCACTGTCTAAGTCTAAGGGCAACAGCTAGTGTTTAGAGGTTGAAACATCACGTCATCCCAAGGGAATCTAAAGTGTAAAAATATACACATAACGCTGTCATAGGTCGTTTTAGTGAGGCCAGACCCCATCCAAAGAAAGGACTAATTTGATTTTAGATTTCAGTTCAAATAACTATTAAATACCATAGTACCATACCATACCATACCATACCATAGTAGTAATAAACCTAAGATCAAATAGGTTCTCGCTGTAACCGGCCTCATTTCAAGGTAGGGGTTTAGGTAGGGCAAATATAATTATATTGTTTCTCTTAAACATATAGGTAGGGAATAATATTACATGTTAGGTATTCGGGTAACAGCTAGTAATTAAATATTATTAAAGACATTAGATAAAGTAAAGGGTCAGGGTAGGTTAATTAGGAGTGAGATTAATAAAGGAACGGTAGTTTATATAATTATAATTTAAAAAATATAGGAGAATCATTAGGGCTTGTAGAATTTGAAGAATTCCAAATCTGACTATGCTCCATATAAAAGACATGGGTGCTGCGGTGCAATGTAGGATTCTGACACTAGACGATCAAAAGGCCAAATAAATATATCAAATTAGGATATTCTATTCATTAAGAGTTTAAATATTTAAATTAAATATAGTAAGATTAGTATTATAAAGAATATAAATTAATTAGTAGGCAGAAGGGGGGTGGTTACAAAGCATAATTCCTCGTAGTCAAACCAGTTGGACAAAATAGTTTGACTTCGTGGAAGGACCGACTATCGTGTTGACAGTACAACTTAATCCGAAATACTTTGGGTAGTGTCGTTAAATTGTAAACGGCACTACTGGTAGTGCGGCTGGTAGTGTCCTTGCCAAAAAATGACCTACGTGCCGGGCACGTTCTAGAGAGTTCGATAATGGAAGGTTTTGCACATTGCGGCCTTGATTACGAGGACAGAGTGAAAAGTATGAAAAAAAAAAACTTTTTTGTTGGTCCTATTATGTATATATTTCTTTTTCAACGTAGTCCCCATGTAACTCAATTTGTCCATCACTTTTCTATGTAGCTTTTCGCAACCCTCCGTACGATTTCTCCAACCCACAAAATACGCATTGGTTTCTGCGATGATTTCTTCGTTGGAACCAAATCTTTTTCCACCAAGCCATTTCTTCCATGTCTTCTCGTGGATGTTGTAAGAGGCGACTAAGGAAATAAGGGCTTGTAGTGCTGTTAGGCGATGGGCTTGCAACCTGTCACTAATACACTAGTAAACTTCTCGTCCTGATCGTGCAAAATGTGGTTAATAAAATATAAATACATCACCGGAGTGTAGGTGTGGAAAATGGTTTTATAAAAAGGACCTTTCACAGTTAATAAATTTAATTTAACAGAATATCATGAAAACGAAACGTAACGACAGTTTCAAGGGTCGACCGCACTCGACGAAGGCTGATAGCAGAATCCTTCGGAGCTGCTCCACCTGCGCCAGCTGCGCTCGCACCGAGACTCTGTCAAAGCGCCTTCCGGTAGTTGTAGATGGCGCTTGCGCTTCGTTTTCCTCCCGTGATCATGACCATCTCCGACACGGCCATCCTGCGAGCACACGTCCTCGTGGGTTATCCTGTAACCGGAGAAGAACCGAAAAAGCTTTCGTTCGACTTTACCATCACTAACCAGTCTGTGATTCAAGTAGACTCTACATTTAAAACAAGAAACTCAATACTTCATTTTCTTGACACTTCATAGAATTTCATAATTTTACAACTCAGATCACAGACTTCATTACACATAGTATTTACAAACGGGACGTGATTTATTTACAAAGTTATTTCATATCAAGAATAGGCATTAAATTAAAACCTTAGAAAATTCATCAATGTACAAACAGTAATCAACACACCAGAGAAGTTATGTACCAGAGAAAACCAGCATAATAACAGACATCAGAATCACATTATTTACAACAGAGCCCACAGAACTTCCAAGTATGCCCTCTATAGCCACGGCTTCCATAGCCGACCAGCTGATCATCAGCCACCACACAACATACGTGTGCATCACCCACTGACTACACACGATACGGTCACTACGGACCACGACCTCCGCCAGAGCTAAACGCGCGCCGCGCACCCACGGACTACTTGAGTTACCCCAAGAGACACCGACTTCCACCGGGCTACGACTACGTAATAGCTACTGGTATAGTCGACATCAATACGGCCTATAGAGTGCTTACTGTTCACGCTCTTGCTCATCAACACAATCAATATCATTAACATCCGCTGGTACATAACTTTCAGGCATCTTTCTTAGCCTATCATGTGCGTACCGACCACCTTAACGCTCGGGGTAAGTAAGGCAAGCATTTAGACCTACCATTACGCTGTATTTAAATTATTGACTACAACGATCTTGACTAAAGAGAAATCAGTCGCAGTCATGTTAACCGAAAACCCTTGATTTAAAATCTCTCGGCCTATCATAACCTCATTTTGCAAACAACTATTTGGTAATACATGAAATAAAATTTCAAGGGGGTAGTTGTTAATCACAACGTTACATAATATCTGTTCTGTACTGAATACTCGCGTTTGTCCAATGCCCACCATAGAAACAACATTTTTAAATCGTTTACCAGTTAATTTAGCAGCCCATTTCTCTGTAACCAACGAGCATTCAGCACCAGAATCGTAGTAAAAACAATACAGCTCACCGTTATGTTGTAACTAACCACAGTGAGGCAACACTGTTGTTTAGTATACAAACTCTTTTTGTAATAAGTAATAAAGTAGCATTCTAAAGGCTATCGTAATGGGGGAGCATCTGTATCTTATACACAAAGGGTAACATCATAGAGATTTGGTTGCAGCGCAATCTAGCGGTTATATCTAGAACTAATTACAATACATTGTTGCGAAGGAAGGATTTAAGTAAGCTACGTATTGAACATAGGCTAATAGTTGACACAGATAGCGTTAGATGGCGTTTATATTAGTAATCATTAGTAAGTGAAAAGCGACACATATCAACATGTCGAGTAGTTCACATTAGTACGCTACGCACCGATAGATTGCACTGGAGATGATAGGCCTTCGGGGACACAATTAGGGCTCCTGGATAATCTAGGTATTATGTTAAAACCATTTAATGTTAGTTAGGTGTGATTTCGAGAAAGAAAACTCATGTTCTGCGTTCAGTAGGTATAGTTCGAAATCTCGAAAAACACACTTTAGAAGATAAAAACTGCATAAAAAATAGTATAAATAAGAGAGGCTCGACCTAAGGTACCGACCAGAGGAATTTGCAGAACAAAAACAACGTTATTACTAATAAAGCGGACAAAAGAAAGTGGGCGGAAGTTCTTCTGTCAACAATCCATTTCCGGGATCTAGAATATTCGCGTGGTTCTAAAATATTCACCGCTATTAACAATACCATCTGTTGTCAAATAGAGTACAACTTCGTGTTTTCCATATGTTAGTGGCGCACTGTTATTTGGCGGCGAGTGGCGTTACTTGTCGTTACAACGTTAGTTAGAAGTTCAGCTACTTCGCAACAGGGCGCGCTACTTTTTGTTTTTGAGCTTTACGGTTAAAGATATATAGTTCACTTTCGAATGCAAATTCGTGCTTCTTGGAGACTTAACTTTGATATCGTATGCTTGCCTATATAAGGCAATTTCTATTATTGTTGCGCAATAACAGGTACGGATGAAAAAAGGTAATCTTGTGGAATTTCTGGATTTTTCCACAATTACGAAGGTTATAAAAGGGGATGTCAGTCGCAAATCGGGGTCCAGAAGATCAGCAACTGTCGTCAGAGAAGGGCTTCCTCACGTTCGCTTAAATCGATACTTAGGTATTTTGCTGTTCGTTTACGTGCTTATTATTTACGTTGTGTTAAATTCACGTTTGATTTTATTATCGTGTTACGTTGATTCATTTGATCATAGTTTATAATTATCTTGTGTAGGAATACATAGTCACGGTATTTAACGGAAATAGAAGTGCGTTACGTTTACGGTCTAATTTATAACGTCGGTCGTTATAGTGTTTATTGTAAGGATACGTAGCCGCGGTAATGAATGGATAATAGAAACAAGTTACGTTCACGGTTTAACTTTAACGTTGTTTATAGTGTTCATACCTAGTGAGATTCGGGGTCTATTTTCCTAAAGCTTACGTCGGAGAAGGGTTCAGTCGTGTTAGGATCGGAGTTGAGTAGTTTATAGGGGTATCTAGGTATTTACGGTTCGGTTACGTGCTTATTTTTTTAAGTTGTGCTAAAGTCATGTTTGTATTTAATATCGTGTTGCATCGATTAATTGTTTATAATCCTGTATAAGGCTGCGTAGACACGGTACTTAACGGGTAATAGAAGTGCGTTACGTACATGGTTTAACTTTTAACTCGTTCATTTTGCTTATAGTGAAATTTTATATTGTTAATAATAATGTTTTCTTACGGTTTTGTGCGTGCGGGTTATTAAAATAGGATTCTTTTCGGGTTATGTTTGATACATAATTAACTTCATTATTATATTATTCAAAGGTTGAGTTTCATACATTTAGTTGCGGTTTTAACGATTTGTGTCGATTTTATTTTAGTTTAGTTGGAATGCCTACAATAAAATACGGCTAGTTCAAAACATTTATGGTTAAAGTTAATTGTTCAAGTTGTTTTAAAATACGGTTTCTTGGTTTCGAAATTAATAGGGATCGTATTGTATATCCTCGGTTTATTATATGAGGAAATAGGTAGTTTTGCGTTGCATTTGAGTTATAGTCGCGAAGATTTTGTTTATTCGTTTTATTTAATTGTTAAAAAAATTAGGAAGTTTATTAGGAGGGAGCCTAACTTTGGAGTTGCGGGTGGACTAATTCTTGGTTGTCATTAGTGTCTAGCGCGTTGCAAAATTAATAAATTAGTGTGGGATTAATGTGACAATTTCTTGTGGGGAGGTTGTTTTGCTATTTGTATTAAGCTAGATTAGCATTATTCGCGCTAGAACTATGACTAGACAAACAGTGTGTCTGACGAACTATATCTAACTTATAACGGTGACAAACGGGTCTGGTTCGGAACTATTAAATTCTAAAAGAGCCTCGGGCAAGCCCAGATGATCTTTTTACCAACACAGACATCTGTATAAGAGCCCACCATTCTCATTCGCCAGCCTGGAGTGGGATCGGGGTCCACAGGTTGGGCATGCAATTGCACCCGTGAAAGCTCTGGGAAGTTTGAGGATTGGTTCCTTAAAACTCTATATATTTATATACACTAAACCACACAATAGGGCGTCATACTCTCACCGTCTTGGACTTCGGTCTGTGTGAGGGGGGTGGCAATCACACGGGTGTTAGGTTGCTTTCTCAGCAGACCCGGCTGAACTTTACAGTTTACCTTAGGGATGTTAGCAAAATTTGAGGACGGTAAGCCTCCGGTTTAGCTTAGAATAGGCCTAAAAAGTAGAGTTAGGGTAGATTCAATTTTCTAGGGAATTAGGGATTTAGGTATTTAATCAGTAGGATTTTATTTAGGAATAGTTTAGGATGCGCTAAAAATTAGCCTTTAAACTTGTTAACGTTTGGTCTTGTACTGCCACTGCATATAAATAGAAGTTCAATTTAATCTAATAATCGTCATAAATATAGACTGGGGATTTAACTGTATTTTCATAGGATTTTATTCTGAGAAGTTCTCAGATTATCATGTTTTATTTGACCATTTGTGTTCATATAAGTTTGACAGGAAGTAAATATTTCCAGTTGTAGATTCTGCATTTGGTAAAATCTAGGTAATATTTATGGGTTGGACTGTCTTCTTTCTTCTACGGCTGTTGTTTTCTCCGTCATAATACTGGGTTACGACTCGGCCGTCACTGTCTAAGGGCATCGGCTAGTGTTTTGCGGTTGAAACATCACGCCATTCCCAAGGGAATCTAAAGTGTAAAAATATACACGTAACGTTGACAGAGGTCTCCCCGTTTATATTGAGGTACCTACTTGTATTAATTAAATAGTTAAATGACTGGAAAACTTTACTGTAATAAATTAGAAATTATTATTTAAATATAACTAGGAAAACTAACGAGTCACGTACTCAGCCGTCACTGTCTAAGGACATCAGCTAGTGTTTAGAGGTTGAAACATCACGTCATTCCCAAGGGAATCTTAAGTGTAAAAATATACACATAACGCTGTCATAGGTCGTTTTAGAGAGGCCAGACCCCATCCAAAGAAAGGACTAATTTGATTTTAGATTTCAGTTCAAATAACTATTAAATACCATAGTACCATACCATACCATACCATACCATAGTAGTAATAAACCTAAGATCAAATAGGTTCTCGCTGTAACCGGCCTCATTTCAAGGTAGGGGTTTAGGTAGGGCAAATATATTTATATTGTTTCTCTTAAACACATAGGTAGGGAATAATATTACATGTTAGGTATTCGGGTAACAGCTAGTAATTAAATATTATTAAAGACATTAGATAAAGTAAAGGGTCAGTGTAGGTTAATTAGGAGTGAGATTAATAAAGGAACGGTAGTTTATATAATTATATTTTTAAAAAAATATAGGAGAATCATTAGGGCTTGTAGAATTAGAAGAATTCCAAATCTGACTATGCTCCATATAAAAGACATGGGTGCTGCGGTGCAATGTAGGATTCTGACACTAGACGATCAAAAGGCCAAATAAATATATCAAATTAGAATATTCTATTCATTAAGATTCATTAGGAGTTTTAAATTAAATAATATTAAGATTAGTTATAAAGTATTAAATTATTTAGTAGGCAGACGGGGGGGGGGTGGTTACAATGTTCCAAGGTCCCCTTAGGTGGTTGAACGATGCAAACATCAACGCGCCGCTCGTTGCGCGCCGCACTGTGGAACGAAAATGGCTCTCCGCCACCGCCGCTGCCGTTTGCTTAACCGCCGCCGTCGCTCGTACAACGACTGGCAATGTGGCCTGGTTTTCCGCACTTGAAGCACACCAGTGGGCCTCTCGTAGCTGTTTGCTGGGTCGCTTGACTTGTCGTTGCTGTTGGCACTGTTGTTCGGCCACTGTCTATAGGCTTGTTTCTACACTCTGATCATCGATGGCCCATTCTACCGCAGTTATAACACTTTAGCGGGGTAATCTTCGCTCGCTTGTTATCCGGTGCAGTTGAAGATTCGCTCGATGTAGGTACCTTGCGTTTTAAGTGGGAAAATGCGTGTAGTTCTTGTTGCAATTTTTCCCGCGTCGTGACTTTAGTTGTAAAAGCCATTCTTTGGATCCTCGTATCAAATTGCGATATGTGAGCGAGTACTGTAGCCACCGCAATTTCTTCTTTGTTTACATCTTTCCAATGGGATATAAGTAACGTCATCAACCGACTAGCGTAAGCGGCCAGAGTTTATTTTCGCTTGGTTTGTCGCCGCTCAAATTAATGAGGGTAGCCGCTAAAGTTTCGGTCAATGCAAATCTCGGTGAGAAAAGTACCTTGAACTCGTTCCATGTAGGCAACTTGCGATAACCATGTCGATGCGGCACCTTTTAGCGCTTTGCTTATCGCCAAAACCAACTGTGCGCCTTGTACGGAGTTTCACCAAAGCACACATCTGCGGTCGTGCACCATGATCTCGCGTCCACGTCCTTCTTGTCAGGGTCGAACTCGGGTAACTCGATGTGACTGGTAGTCTTCGGTGCTTGTATGGCTGCAATCAACGCCTGCATGTTCGCATGTTGCTGTTCAAAAAGTGCCCGCCAATTCATGTCGTTTTGCGACGATGCGTTGTCTTGTTTCGATCCCACTTCTGATATCTGATCAAGAGGCTGATTAATTGGATCATCCGACATCACCGGAGTGTAGGCGTGGAAAATGGTTTTATAAAAAGGACCTTTCACAGTTAATAAATTTAATTTAACAGAATATCATGAAAACGAAACGTAACGACAGTTTCAAGGGTCGACCGCACTCGACGAAGGCTGATAGCAGAATCCTTCGGAGCTGCTCCACCTGCGCCAGCTGCGCTCGCACCGAGATTCTGTCAAAGCGCCTTCCGGTAGTTGTAGATGGCGCTTGCGCTTCGTTTCCTCCCGTGATCATGACCATCTCCGACAAATAAATATTTTTACAGTTGTTGGTATTTCTGTAGCTCTGCCTACCCCACTCTGGGAATTAAGGCTGGAAATCTATTCGAACTCGAACCGACAGACGGACAGTCATTGAGTGGGCTTAGTAGTAACGGTAGTAGAAATGGGCTGTTAATTTTAGGGTTCCAAAAAGCGGAACCCTTATTGTTTTTCAGAACCCTAAAATTAACCCCCCTTTTCTACTCCACTGCTACCTATAGCGACGGCCTTGGCCTACCTACCTAACCATACCTACTCGAAATAATATCTATATATATATATATACAGGGTGACAGGAAATTCGCCGTATTCCTTGAAAGGGGTTATTCTACAGCTCATTTGTAATGATTTAAGTCCAGTTAACCAGGGGTCAAAACTCATTGGCTTTCGATTTATTCGCGTTTTTAGTTTTTTTTTAAATACCCTCTTTTTGACCTAAAACTAGTAATTTTGTAAAAACTTCGTCATTTACAAATAAAAAAAGTATTTTTCGAATAGCCAATGAACCACTGATTACGAAAAATAAAAAAAAATGAGAAAAAAATGCAAAGTTTTGCAAATAAAATGATTTGAAGTTTGAAGTTCTAGCAATTGTTTTCCAAATTTTGTGACATTTTAAAGCATACTTAGCTAAAAAAAAAGTAGGTATGACACTACGCGTACAAATTACAGGAATAATTTGCTTAATTCATAAGCTTTCTAAAAAGGTACAATTTATGACATTTTAATACAAAAAAAAATACAATTAATAATAATAATAGCAGAACAGCTAGAAGACTTTACTTAGCGTACTTGACTCTAATGGGTTTGTTTGTGTCGTTTTAGATTCTCCGAGGGCTTACTTTGTCTTCTGTTTCTTATCTTAACTTAAGCTTAAGCAAGGTTAGGAGAAAATGAGGAAAATTCACTATCAAATAAACTAATCTTAAAAACTAAAATCGATTACATCACAAATTTTGCTCGAACTGTTTGCCCTGGTTTCGAATGCAAGCACGAAGCCTTTTTCGTACTTCGGTGATTGTTACTCGCCTCGAAAGCCCATCTTTCATTGTCTGTGCCGCCTCTACAATGTTTTGTCTTAACTCTTCTACGTTACGTACCGGTTTATCGTAGACCAACGCCTTCATGTGACCCCAGATGTAGAAGTCACATTTAGTTAAATCCGGGCTTCTGGCTGGCCAAGGGGTTGGGCTGCCTCGACCAATCCATCTTCTTGGGTAGTTCTGATCCATCCACTGTCGTACGCCCCGGTAATAAGGAGCGGGGCAGCCATCGTCCTTCCTGTCGCAAGCGGCACATTTTCAAGTAGCGTCGGTAGCTCATTCCTCAAAAAATTTTCATGCGGTGCCGGTCAATCGTGCTGGCAGAAAGAAAGGTCCGATCAAATTGTCGTGCACGATTCCCATCCACACGTTCAAAGAAAATCTTTGCTGGTGAGCTCCTTCTCTTGATTTTTTTGGGTTTTGACCTTTGGGAGCCCAAAAGTGCAGATTGTGGTAGTTTGTTATCCCGTTACGGTCGAAATTGGATTCATCTGTCCACAAAATTCTCTTCAGGTAATCGGGATCTTCGATATCTGCATTAATTAATAATCTGCAAAAATCTATCTTCTCGCTGGGTCTCCCTCTTCAATAGCGTGTACTGGAGTGTAATGATACGGGTACTGCCGAGCTGAGTGCAGTGTAAACCACACCTTCCAGTGCGACATACCGAGCTGGTTAGCCACATTTCTTGTCGAAGTAGTGCCGTCTGCCTGGAAACACTGAAGGATTTCTTCTTCTTCAGCAGGATCAGTTCGAGGTCTTCCAGCGTCAGCTTGGCGGCGTTGAACTGATCCTCTTTCTCGAATAAGACGGTACGATGAACCAAACACACTTACGTGAGGTAAACGGCGGTCAGGGTATCGTTACCCTAACCGCCGTTGGTATTCTCTTCTAGCTGCAGCGGCGTCTCCATCGCAGAGTCCGTAACAATAAACGATATCTGCGTATTCTTCGAATTGGTAAGCAGCCATTTGAGAATTAATTATCAATATCGTCCGAATTGAAAAGAAAGTTGAAACTAACTGATTACGTAGGTCACTCAAAAACTTTGAGGTGCTCGAAATTTGAAAATGGAACGCACTTTGTTTTTAAAAAGCAAAATTATTTAAAAGTAGAACGTCGTAAGACATATTAAGCTGAATTTAAAAAAGAGAACGATTTGAGATGCTCTAAATTTAAAAGCGGCGAAGTGCGAGTCGGACTCGCCCATGAAGGGTTCCGTAGCAGCAAGTAACGTAATATATAAAAGTCCGTTGTAGCTTTGATCAATGTTTTTATGAAGTATTAAAAAAAAACTACTTACTAGATCTCGTTCAAACCAATTTTCGGTGGAAGTTTGCATGGTAATGTACATCATATATTTTTTTTAGTTCAATCATTCTCTTATTTTAGAACTTACAGGGGGGGGGGGGGCACACATTTCAACGCTTTGGAAGTCTCTCGCGCAAACTGTTCAGTTTAGAAAAAAATGATGTTAGTAACCTCAATATCATTTTTGAAGACCTATCCATAGATACCCCACGTATGGGTTTGATGAAAAAATTTTTTCGAGTTTCATTTCTAAGTATGGGGAACCCCCAAAATTTATGTTTTTTTTTCTATTTTTGTGTGAAAATCATAATGCGGTTCACAGAATACATCTACTTACCAAGTTTCAACAGTGTAGTTCTTATAGTTTCGGAAAAAAGTGACTGTGTTAACGCCAGTCTTCGCCACGAGAGGGCCGCGCGACAAGCCGCCCGCGCCGCCCGCGCCGCCCGCGTGCCGCCAGCGGCCCAGGCCGCGCCCCTCCACTACTACGACGAGAGAACTCACGCCGAGCGCACGCTCCTTTATTTAAATCATTTACCTATTTTATATTTTACGAGAAGCTGTAACATTATACTCTTCAACCATCGCCGTTGGTATTATTTATACATGCTTCGAGCCGGATCCATCAGAGTCGACGAGAAATACACGTCGAGGTTACCGTTAGCGACAAGACGACGCGACGTGGCAAGCCGCGCCGTGCACCGAGAACAAAGAACCCAGCGACGATAGATTTAAGAAGAGAGAAACCGGACGGCTTCTTGGAACTTTTCTAACGATTATTCGAATCTACAACATTATCTCCATCGACTGCACCGTGTCACGAACGAGATTTATACCACGGGGAGTGAGGTTTTGGTGAGTTCGTTCCATTATCTACGTAGTCCCTCTTCCCCCCGTAAATGTAATTTTTTTTCTTGAGGGCACCGCCATAGGAGCCATCTCATAATTTAAATTAAATACCGGCAACCGCCATAGGTGCGCCGATCCATCGAATTATTAATTTAGGGCACTCGCCATAGAGGCCAAACATTCTTAAAATTAGGATCCTTTGACGGCCATTAGGGGTCTAAAATTCCTTTCGCGAGCCAAGGTCCCATCATTTTTACAGGTTCTCGCCATAGGGGCCTACGATCTCATTAGTTTCACAGGTTCTCGCCACAGGGGCCTGCTATTCTAGTATTTCACTTTAAATATAGATAGGTGCACTTATTCTGTTTTATTTTCATTTTCCCACGCTATTTTTTCCTATGTACTTACTCAGTTTAAACTCCTAATTAATTTTCAGTTGCCTAGTTTTCTCTATCGCTTTGTCTGCCCAACAATTTTGTCATACTTATTTCGCTTGCTTTAGATTTGCGTACTTATCTACATTCCAGAACGTTCGACGCTCGGCCCGGCCGGCGGGCGCTCGCGCGCTCAGCTGACGAGGTCAACGACCGCGCCGACGCGACCGTTACAGTTGCGAGGTTTTGCCGCGCTTTGTTCGCTGCGCTTGCGCGCTGGATCTGCTTGCGTGATTTTCTGCTTGCATTCAAATTTAAGTACCTTCAACCTTTTTCTTTCTTCACTTTTATGTTATTTCTTTCTTGATTCTTTCCACATTTCATCAGGTTTCATCTTGGAAATGGATATAAGGGTGCTTAAAAGATCGAGAGGCACGCTTAAATCTAAAGTTACTATATTTAAACAGTTTTTAGATACGCTTTCATCGTGCGAAAGACTAAGCAGTTTGCAGAAAAGACAATTATCGTTGCGCTTGGATCTAATAAAACCTATATACGACGAATTTAATACCGTGCAAACTGACATAGAATCATTATGCCAACTTCCAGATGATGATTCAAAGGAACTGATGGAACGGGGCAACTTTGACGACGACTTCTGCACTGCAGTTGCTGTGGCAGAGGAGTTGCTGAGCCAGAATAGGACCCGGGCTGCATCTGAGGGCGACGACTCTTCTCAGGTGACGGGCTCTGGTACTGCTATCGCTAAAGGTGGGCCAACGTTAAAATTACCAACTATCCATTTACCGTCCTTTTCCGGAAACTATCATGATTGGTTAGGGTTCCGTGATACCTATACATCACTTATTCATAATAATGAAACCATTCAAAAAATTCATAAATTCCACTATTTGCGTGCGTCACTTAAGGATAGTGCAGCCTTAATTATTCAATCTCTTGATTTTTCTGCAGACAATTATGATATAGCTTGGCAATTGCTTTGTGATCGCTATCACAATGATCGAGTACTTATAAATAATCATATTCACTCGCTATTTAATATTGAACCTTTGACTCGAGAATCGGCAAGGTTACTACGAAACATGATGGATACGTTTACCAAAAATCTTAGAGCATTAAAAACCTTAAAGTTACCTACTGAACACTGGGATATTTTAATCATACACATGGTTACCAGTAAATTAGATTCCGTCACTGCTCGTGAATGGGAAGAAGAACGCAACAGAATTAAAACAATTCCCACTTTAGACAATTTATACGCTTTCATTAAAGATCGCGCTAATCTATTGGAAACCATGGACGACTCGCGATACAAACAGCCACAATCACAAAACTCGCGTGTCCCACCGCGGAGGTACAGTGACATTACGCATAATCGCCAAAAAACATTTATTGCGTCACCCACTGTGTCGAAATACTCGTGCCTTTTATGCAAAGGACACCATTCATTATATCAGTGTTATAGGTTCAAATCATTCCCACTAGAGATAAGATTAGAGAAGGCAAAGGAAATGAAATTATGCCTTAACTGTTTGCGTAAAGGTCATGACGTAAGCGCATGCACGTTAGGTCCGTGTAACATTTGTCATAAAAAACATAACTCTTTGTTCCATATGGAAGAGAATAATAGGTCTGGCGCACGCAGTCTGCCGACGACTTCTAAATGCATTGTTCTACCCGCGTCAGAAAGTGTAACTAAATTAGAAACTCACACATCCATACCAGGAAATGTTACAATGTCATGTGCACATCAATCAGCTGTCTTGCTGTCCACCGCCATTATAGGTGTCGCTGACAGTTCTGGTAACATCTATCAAATACGTGCGTTACTTGATAACGGTAGCACTTCCAGTTTTATAACTGATAGTTTATATGCAAAACTTAATATTCCCGCTCATAAAACTCAAGTCTCAATACAGGGTCTTTATAACCAACATTCACAAATCACTAAACGTTGTAATGTGAATATTTCGTCACTTACAAAAAGCGGATACAATAAAAATATTAATTGCTTTATTGTTCCCGCCATAACACAGTTATTACCCACTCATAAAATCGATTATACCACTTTCGACATCCCTAGCCACATCCACCTTGCTGATCCCTCGTTTTATATGCCATCTGAGGTGCAGATGTTATTAGGGAGCGATCTTTTCTGGGAGGTAATAAAGAATAACAATATTTCCTTAGGGAAAAATAAACCAACTCTAACCGAAACAATGTTAGGTTGGTTAATTTCGGGTGCTGTACCCTCGCCTCAGAACACACACACAAAATCATTCAATAATAAAAACCATGCTTGCAATATGCATTCATGTCAGTGTTCAAGCGAAGAAGTACAGTCATGTAATTGCCAAAATACAGTCCATTGCCATTTCACCAGCTCTTCTGATACTGAGCTGCAACATAAATTAGACAATTATTTTGAGTGTGAATCTATTACCGACCCGCGTGTTCCGTCTAAGGACGAGCAGGAATGTGAAAAAATATTTACAGAAACGACTACTCGTCAGTCTGACGGTAGATTCGTGGTCAACATTCCTTTTAAACAATCTCCCAAGTGTCTAGGGAATTCATATGATATGGCACTAGCTAGATTCTTTGCTTTAGAACGCAAATTTAATCAAAACTTCATTTTTAAACATAAGTACATTGAATTCATGAACGAATATATAAATCTAGGCCACATGTCGGAAAACTTAACGTTTATAAATAATGAAATATCACGGTGTGCTGCGAGATAACAGTCTAACAACTAAACTTCGCTCTGTTTTTGATGCCTCGATGGCTACCAGCTCGAGACTATCACTCAATGATATACAGCTGATTGGCCCAACTGTCCAAGACGATCTTTTAAGTATATTGTTGCGATTCAGACAGCATAAATACGTAGTAACTGCTGATATAGAAAAAATGTACAGAATGATACTTATCAACTCTGATCAAAGGCCATTACAGCAAATATTATGGCGTGACGACCCTACTGAAAAAATTAAAATCTTCTATTTAAACACAGTTACCTACGGAACTGCCTCAGCGCCGTTCCTGGCTACAAGATGTCTTGTTCAGTTGGGACATGACTGCATGAACAGAACCACATCACTTCATGATGAGCGTATTAGTCATACAAATTATAAATTGATAGGTACTTCAATCTTACACGATTTTTATGTCGATGACCTCGTGACAGGTCATGACGATAGGGATGTGTTAGTGACCATCAGTAAAGGCATTAACCATCAACTTAAAGGCGCTCACTTCAATTTGCGAAAATGGAATTCGAATTACTCAGACATACTGCACGACATACATAACGACGATGAGAGGAAAGGTGATCCTTTATTAATCATAAATAACGAAAGTAATTCAAAAATATTAGGTGTAAATTGGAACTGTCAACATGATTACCTTTCATTTTCATCGTCGATATCAGACTCACCCACACATAAAAAACCAACTAAGCGTCTAGTACTATCTACTATCGCTCAGATCTTTGATCCTCTCGGACTCATCAACCCATGCTTATTGCAAGCTAAAATTATACTTCAAAAAATATGGAAAAATAAATGTGCATGGGATGATGAAGTACCACTGGAACTCCAAATTTCATTCAATAAATTCCTTGAAACTTTACCTCACCTTAATTGCATTCAAATCCCACGCCGAGTGTTATGTGATTTTCCTATAACAATAGAACTACACACATTCAGTGACGCATCAAAACATGCTTACTCAGCGTGTGTGTATGTGCGTAGCGTATCCAGGGAAGGCGAGGTTCACGTACACCTACTTATCGGAAAATCTCGAGTTGCACCCTTTAAAAAGAACATGACAATTCCCCGGCTAGAATTAGAAGGGGCATTGCTAGCTACTCGACTTGCAAAAAAGGTTAAAACTTCAATGAGACTAAAATTCCAGTCTGAACATTACTGGTGTGACTCCACCATTGTATTAGGTTGGGTAAAAATGTCAAAATCAAAATTAAAACAGTATGTATTTAATAGAGTTACTGAAATTACAGACACTACAGATTCATCCGCCTGGTACCATGTTCCCACAGACCTGAATCCTGCCGACATAGGATCACGAGGACTAAACGCTCAGCAGCTAAAAAATAGTCCTTTGTGGTTCTCGGGCCCCAGTTTTCTTCAGCATATTAATATTGTGATACCAACACAACCAGAAAGTATAACTTCATATAACAAACTACCTGAAACGAAATTACATTTTAATTTTCTTCTAGGCAACATAACAAATAATCATGTCACAAAATTTTCTAATTATTCTAAATTACAACGAATTTATGCTTATATTCACAGATTCGTACGTAACTGCCGTAAGTCACATAAAAAGGTATCTAGCCTAACAAAGCCTAAGCCTAAAAAAGAAATTGATCATCTGCAGATATCTGAATTGAGCAAGTCTGAAAAAACCTTATGTAAAATAATACAATTTGAAATGTTCACGAAACAATACTCAACCCTCAAAAATAAAGATAAGTTGAATTCCAAGGATCAGCTACTAAAACTTAACCCTTTTTTGGATTCTAATGACCTTATTAGAGTAGGAGGAAGGCTCTCTAACTCTAATTACTCATATGACGCGAAACACCCCGTTATCATACACGCAAATCATCACATAACACGCTTGCTAGTTCAACATTATCATAAACTGCTACTTCATGCAGGGCCACAGCTAATGCTAGCTTCATTACGTCATAAATTTTGGATTGTTGGTGGACGTAACTTGGTTAGGAAGACTGCACGGCAATGTACCACTTGCTGCAGGTTTGCAAATAAAAGTATTCAACCAATAATGGGAAATCTACCAAAAGAGAGGCTCCATGCTGATTTTCCATTTCAAAATACAGCCGTCGACTACGCCGGACCTATCATGATAGCGGATAGGAAAGGACGAGGTTGCAAGCTTCTTAAGGCTTACATATGTGTGTTTGTGTGCCTGGCGATACGGGCAGTTCACATAGAGCTTGTCACCGAGCTCAGTACTAACGGTTTTCTTGCTTGTTTAAATAGATTCGTCGCCCGCAGAGGTAGACCGGAGACCATATTTTCGGATAACGGAAAAAACTTTGTAGGAGCCTGCAACGAATTATCCAGATTTCTTAGCTTGAACTCTGATGAAATGTCTAACTTTGCAGCAGAAAATCACATTAACTTTAAATTCAGTCCAGCATATAGCCCTCATTTTAACGGTCTAGTAGAAGGATCGGTAAAATCAATTAAATTTCACTTGAAACGTGTCTTAGGACTAGCAAACCTTACTTACGAGGAGATGACGACATTGTTGGTGCAGATAGAGTCTGTACTGAATTCTAGGCCGCTCACTCCTCTCTCTTCCGACCCTTCGGACCTTATTGCGCTTACTCCTTCACATTTTCTAATGGGACGAACAATTATGCTCACTCCCCAGGTACTTGCTGATGACGCCGAGACACGTATTAATACTCTGACGAGATACAAAAGAATAGAGTGTTTAAAAAATCACTTTTGGAATCGGTATTATACCGAGTATATTTCAGAACTGCAGAAGCGGAACAAATGGCGCAATGATGATGGAGACTTACACCTTGACCAAATGGTGATTGTCAAGGATGACCGCCTCCCACCCAACCGATGGATGCTCGGACGAGTCACATGCCTGTACCCTGGCACCGACGGAGTTGCCCGGGTCGCCGATGTACTCACCAGTTCCGGGACGCTGCGGAGAGCCTTCAATAGGCTAGTTCCACTGTTGGAACATGATGTTCCAAGGCGGGCAGCATGTTAACGCCAGTCTTCGCCACGAGAGGGCCGCGCGACAAGCCGCCCGCGCCGCCCGCGCCGCCCGCGTGCCGCCAGCGGCCCAGGCCGCGCCCCTCCACTACTACGACGAGAGAACTCACGCCGAGCGCACGCTCCTTTATTTAAATCATTTACCTATTTTATATTTTACGAGAAGCTGTAACATTATACTCTTCAACCATCGCCGTTGGTATTATTTATACAGACTGTGACATACGGACGGACAGACAGACAGACATGACGAATCTATAAGGGTTCCGTTTTTTGCCATTTGGCTACGGAACCCTAAAAATGGAACGCTCTTTAGGTTTTTAAAAATATAATTTATTTCAAAATAGGACACTAAGCTCATAGCTGAATTTAAAAAAGAGAACTGTGTTCTAAATTCATTTTACTACAACGCTTCCCGTGTTTTTTGGTTGAAACGATGGAGCTTATAACCGCAAACATTTCTGTTATTATTGTTAATTGTAAAATTTTAAATAAAATTAATATTAAAATGTCATAAATTGTACCTTTTTAGAAAGCTTATGAATTAAGCAAATTATTCCTGTAATTTGTACGCGAAGTGTAATACTTTTTTTTTAAATTATGCTTTAAAATGTTACAAAATTTGGTAAACAATTACTTGAACTTCTAACTTCAAATCCTTTTATTTGCAAAATTTGGCATTTTTTTTATTTTTCGTAATCAGTGGTTCATTGGCTATTCGACAAATGCTTTTTCTTTATTTCTAAATGACGAAGTTTTTACAAAATTACTAGTTTAAGGTCAAAAGGCGGGTATTTAAAAAAAAAACTAAAAACGTGAATAACTCGAAAACCAATGAGTTTTGACCCCTGGTTAAATGCACTTAAATCATTACAAATGAGCTGTAGAACCCCCAAGGAATACGGCGAATTTCCTGTCACCCTGTGTATATATATATATATATATATATATATACTTCGCACTCGCACTTGTCACTTAACAGAGTGACCGTTAACACGTTGGTTTTACTAATCACTTTACACCTGTAGTTCTCACCTGCACTAGCTACTTCACAGTGTGTGTTAACAAGCCTTAACAAGAAATGAAGCCGTGGAATGTGAAGTGAGCGCAAAGTACCCCCCCCGCCCCCCCATCTAAAAATAATTATTTATGTAATAAAATTATAGATCTAAAAAGGTATCAGATAGTACAACAAAAACTTGAAAGTATTTTTTTGGGAAATGTATTACGTTTTGTAAAAATTCTCTGAACTAAAGTTGTCGTTTATGATGTAAATAATTTAACCCTGAGAAGTTGTTCGTATTTTACAAATAACCCTGTATATATTAGTTGAATGATGAATGGGCATAATATTGTGTCGAGTGAATAAAAACATTCGTTTAGTTTGTCCACCGGAACCTTTAATGTCAGTAGATGATGCGATACATATCGCGAAATTTTACACTGTCTTCAGTAAACCTGGCGGTGATACCCATGTCGTCTTAGGTATCACTGTACGTCTAGCACAAGTTGTCTTTTCTCGCTTGTCGCTCTGGGCGTCTCGTTACAGCCTAGATAGAAAGGGAGATCCGAGCGACAAACAAGTCGCGGACAACTTGTGCTAGCCCTCCTGGTGTCATATAACGATACGCAATTTTCATGTCGACTTTTAAGTGTTAAGGGTCTAGATCTACATACATACATACATTAAATCACGCTTGTTTCCCGTCTAGATTTAGACCAGTGAAACAGGGCCGTAATCGTATTGTTGGCGTGTGGTATCACTTATTTAGGTATTACATCACTATGTCAACAGCAAGCATGGTTACGATGTAGAACCAAGATGAGTTAAAGCAAAGGAGATTAAAGGCCCTATGTAAAGGTTCTAGGTAATTAATTAAACAGTAAACTACTAACACGCCCTGTCCACAAGCGGGAAACGCGACACTGACATTGAAACTAAACTTTGTGACCGATGCACACACCACGATACTCAGAGCCGGAACTAAGAACAGCCACTGAAAACGGCGCCTCTCCAACACCACTGAGAACTCGCCTGTCTGTACAATGGTGTATACATAACTACAAAAAATAACGTAAAAACAATGCAAAATGACTCTGATCAGTAATCAGAATAATTTAGAAAAAAAATATCATTTGAATCGTATATTGTAAATTACACAAGAGTCATTCCATATGAAAACGGCTGAAACGAATTATTTTTGTTGCCGGCGTGGTCACAGATTTCAATAAAAAAAAATGAGGATGTACCGTGAGGCATTTAAGCACAAAAACCGTTGTCGTTAATTTTTTTTAATACTTATCTTTCTATCAGCACCCGTCCAAAGTACAAAATGCTGTCATTTTTCTACTAAATTATGCTGAAACTTTGTTCAGAAGTTACGTATAGAAATGGTGTTAATTTATATAACACTCCCAATAAACACAGTTTCGATTGCTTTATAACTTTTCATCCAAATACTTTGATAGCATAAAATACTGTGTCACTAAAAATGACATTAATTTACTCATTTCGTGATTTTCGGCTTGGATTACTGACTTTTGTATTAGACCTGGGAATCATATTTATATCACAGCTTCAAGAACACTTCAATTATTACTACTCACATCCATTTTAGACATCAAATTGTATTATATGGTATAAAAAACATGCATTAAAATTTTGAAAAAATCGAAACGTGTCCATTTTGGTCGCTGAAAAGTCCAGGTTTCAGTGTAAATAAAAATTTGAATTTACCACTAAATGATAGAACATATTCTCAAATTTACACAGTAACTCGATGTTAAGCGGTTTTTTTGCTAGGTAAGAAGTTATGATTTTTTGCAAATCTTAAAATATGCAAAACTCAGATACTTAATAAAACTACACCTAAATATTATTTATTTCTTAATTATATGAAAATCATCACTATAATAAGAAAAAATATTTAACTTTTACGTTTGCAGACCTGCCTCCTGACTTTCACAACTTCAAAAGATTGTGCAGTTGAATATTTACGAGCTTTTAAGGTGTCGGACGACCGACGTTCGAAATGATGATATGATCTAGTACTTTTAATCGTGAGTAAATTCTCAAATCTCCCTGTTAACCTCGATTCTGAAGCTTCGACATCTGCTTTTGGCACGAAAAAGAATGTAATGCCAGGTATCCGCTCCGTACAAAAGTCGAACATTGCTTGAGGGGTTAATATGTGACTTTCCGCTGTTCTTTGTAAACTAGCTTTTCGGATTATTCTTTTGATGGTTCCTCCTGCACCATCACACGGGCTTTTCCCATGTGCAGTTGCAAAAAAGTTCCAGTCTGCCTGTAGTCCAAAATCTTCATCATGGTAACACAAATTCGCCATATTCTTTTTATTTTTATACTGCGATGCGGCTCCGTCACTAAAGTAATGAATAGTTGTCATTAAAGGATCGATTCCTTTCATATATTCAACGAAAACCTTTTGGAATGCATAAAATGCTATCGTGTTGTGTGTCAAATGATCACTGATAACGCAAAATGTTTTGCATTGATCATTGATTGGAGTTACACAGCTTTTTTTTAAATACATCACGAATGGGTGCAAAGTAGCCTGATCATTCGTCCAATGAAATGATTGCACTTCATCTTGAATTTTTGTATTAATATTGTTGTGCAAATATTTACGGTGCTCAAAAAATAATAACTTCTCACCTAGCAAAAAAACCGGTATAAAATCTAGATGCCATGTAAATTTAAGTTTATGATCTATCATTTGATGGTAAATTCAAAATTTTATTCACACTGAAACCTACATTTTTCAGCAGCCAAAGTGGGCATGTTTTGATTTTTTCGAAATTTCGATATGTTTTATCTATACCTAAAATACATTTTGAGAACTTTAAATTGACATCAGTTGTTTAAAATGTCATGTTCTAACAACCAGACAAAAAGCTAAGTCTTCGGTCTAATAGGAAAGTCAGAATTGTAGTCTGAAAACTCCGAAAATTAACATATTTATACAAATGTTCAGTGTCCCGGAACCCAGTTCTGGAGCATACTGATTAGATATTATTAATCATTGTGGAAACGGTGGTTAGTAAGCTACAATTTAAAATAAACATAATTGTTAGCAAAAGTTGCTAAGCAGAGTTTGAACCTAGTTTATAAGAGTAAGAATATGACACCTTATCAAACTTCCAATGAGTGCAAATCGTGAAAAAAAAATCTGAAAAATAAAAATCCCATGGATGTAGTTATTTCGTGCCCCAAAATACATTCCCGATTTTTTTCAAGAAAATTTAAAATTAGCCAGCACACCCCTTCAGACGTTTTCATATGGAATGACTCACAAGTCATCAATTAATATATTCTTTGTATTTTATAGACCATTCAAAACACTTTGTAAGTTTCCATGTATATATTTGAAGTCGTTATTATTGTAAGATTGCGAGGAGTAACTCCTCATCATGCTTACTGGTGGAGCACGGGCAATTTTAGACTTTTAACATTATGGAACGTGCGGAAATGACGCCGTTAATCCTGTTAACGGGGTTAATCCTTATAATATGTATTTTTATTAATCTATTAAATTATTTATATACTGCCACACCAGACGCCGAGCGCCCGAACTTTGACTCGAGAGTGTGGGCTTCCCTGGATTACGAATAACAAGAGAGTACTATATTCTGATGGGCGGTAGTGGTTGGATGATAATGTCGTAACACGTACATTGAGCAATCTGGGCGTCATGGAGATGAGATTTGTTATAGGTCACAACGAAACATCTACTCCAACTTCCTTACATTGCGTGAGAATAGTTTAAATAAAAAATCTAACGAAAATTGCTTGATATTTAATATTATTTTTGTTTAAATGAAATCAAGCTATCGTAACACGCTCTGCCATTATGCTATACTTAGTCTTACAACATATAATCTAATTCGTATCTAATAAAGTGATTGTTGGGATCGTTTTGTATTCGCGGGTATCCGGCAACCAAAGCGTCTTGACCTCCAATGTACAAAGTGTTGTAAATCTTCCAGTAGACGTCGCGAACTTTTCTTGCAGGATGGAATAATCCCTGGAAATTATTGAGTTTTAGTAAAAATATCCATGACAATTATTTCGCTATGTCACAAATGCATTAACAAATATTCTGCGGAATTCCTTATGCTGTGATCGGGTATAAAAAAAACTCAAAAGGAAAAGCGACAAACGACTTCTACGTGGTCGCTATCAAAAGCTAGAAGCTAGTATAACATATAGACGCACCTGCAAAGCGTACTGCAGTATCTTGATGGGTCCGAGTGCCACGCGCATGCCCTCGACGGCGTCCATGAAGGCCTGCACGAGATGCGGCGACGTCTCGAAGATGTTCGGCCAAACGTGGTTGAGCAGGTGCACCAGTGCATCCTCGCACCCGAACCCGTACACCCCCAGGGCCATGTGCTTTATCGCCGCGCACGCTGTTTGCCTGTGCACCAAATCTCTGAAATTTTTTAACAACTTACAATTAGATGAACTGAAATACATTTTTTAAAACTTTTTCTTTAGATTAACGGACCTGTCCATTAGCGCATCTTCGAGCAAAGGGCAAACGGCGTAAATGTAGTCTTTGCCCATTTCCCCGATATATTCAAACAAGAATGATAGCGATTTCAATACACCATTTTGAACGTTCAGTTCTGGAACTCTGTACTCGTTCATAAGAGCTGGCAAAACTGTAAATGGCGAACACGTCTCTGCGACGATAGCGATGGCGACCGTTGTACATACTCTGAAATAACAAAATAATTCAGGTCCAATTTTGGTGACGCGTTCGTTTAAACATTAAAAACCTATCGATTTTTCGTTACCTGTTTTGTCGTTCTTGTACTTTTAAATTATTTAGTAGAGTAGCCAATACGTCGTGTGGACCAATAGCTTTGGCAATATAACCGAATGTGTTGACGGTGGCTCGTCTGATTGCTTTCTTATGCGCCTTCAACAGTTCAAGCAGCTCGAAACATATCCGCATCCATTCTCTTGCAGACACAAACTCGGGTCCTCTGTCGGCAATCCGACCAACTAAATCGATACAATTTTCTTGTACCTTTTCATGTCTGAAAATAAATCACTATGTGGGATTAATGCCGTTAACACAAATTTAGAACAAAATAATAAAATACAATAGAATAAGAAAGATACAATTATCATTCATGTACCTATTTTTCAAAATCGGTGTCAGTCGAGGAAGTAGATCCTTGATCGGTGGTGTCATTTTGGTCATTCCGATAACGTTCACGATTGCCTTTAGAGCCCCAAGAATAGATCCAAGTACTTCAGGGTATTCCTCACCCAAATACTCGTACAAAACAACACCAAGATGTCCCATCAATTTTTCCTATAAATAATACAAAATCACATTTCATCCATTTTCCATGATAAAAATGATAAATGACAATTATTGATACTTTAGATAACTATAAATGCTGAATATGTAAACACATGCAAAAACTAAAATTTAAATAAGACTTGTGTTCAAATGCGTAGCGGAAACGCCTAAAGTGCAATAATAATGCAAGCAACATAAATACCTCTTGACATGTTTTCATGACGACGGCAATTCGAGAGATGAGATCGGCAGCCTGCTGACGCACTTTTGCCGACTTGTTGTTCATGCGCCACAGAATGATACCGCAGATCTGGGGCAGGTATGGCTTGACCCGTTTACCCAACTGGTTTACTATCGTGCCGAACCCGTTTAACATTACAACGTCCTGCGGGAATAGAGTTTATTTTAGCTGTTGAAAAACATTCAAATCACAGGTGTACATTAAAATAACAAATTCTACTTACTTCTGTCGTCTGTTCTTGGAAAGCGTATAGAATACCGTCAATGAGAGCTTCCTCGAGTTTCGAATCAATGTCTGCTGCTCCCAGATTGGCAAGGATCTTTTCAATGGATTCCATCACCATTTTTCTGTACTGCTCGTTATCATCCTTGAGATCGTCTACTATTCTGTTTATGATTTCAGAAGCTCCAACCTAGTGAAATGAAATTTAAGATTTTATTAGGTTTAGTCGGTGGACGGTTTGTAATGTTAAGATTAAAAACATTAACGTACCTTATTGGCAATTTCTACGGTAGTATCAACAAGCTGCCGGTAGTTGCGCCTGTCGAGTGCCATACGATGGTTCCAGAAATGTTTGAAGAAGTGCGGCAAAATTTCGTCCATAATATACTGGGGTTCTACACCATCTGTGCCGCAACATTGTTTTACGACCTACAATGAGAAAAATCAGGTTTCAAGTTTATCTACCGTAGTAACTTTGGATTTGCAACAGTTTGTAATAAGGCAGCTACGAAATTATTATTCATGTATTTCTTAGCACTTTTGCAGTATTAATAGTACAATCGTAGACGAAATCACTCCTGAAACCAAAAAAGGAAATAATATTGACTTACCTTTAACACAATCTTTTTCATTTCTTCATCAGGCGACTGAAACTCACGGATTAAAATGAGCATCACCTCACGAGTGTAATAGTTGGCATATTCGGCGTCCATCAAAGGGATGAGGTAACCAATGGCCTTGAGGAAAGCAGCCAGACCCTTACCGCGGTGGGTCCTGATACCCTTCCACAACGGCTTGAGTACAGAATCAAACGACTCAATACCGTAAGGAGTGGCAGCTTCCGCTAGGGCAGCACTCGCTAAAGCTGTGATCGTACGAACTTTTTGTTGTTCGTCCACTAGGCCTGGATGAAAGATACACAATATTATCGGATTGAAACTGGTAACAGAATAAAACATTATTAAAATGAAATATTCCGTAACACATTTCATAAACGAAATTACATAACATGATGGCAAGTATCGCGACAGAATTATCATCACCAGTGCAGTTGTCGAGCTGTTTACTATATCCACTTACCATGTTCAATAATCTCCACTAGAGATTTTAAATGTGGTAAAATAGCACATCCCATCAGAATAGCAATCTGTTGAACGATTTTAATGCCAGTGTGACGTGCTTGCCATGACTTCTTTGATCTGCACACAGCTTTTAAGAAAGGCAGCAATGAAGGAATTCCTGTAAATTACAAGTTGTTATTAAATCTGATTGAATTAGCTAGAATTAGTTGAGTCTTTGTATTTGTTTTAAATATAAGCTCACCCAGAGCAGAGGCGACGACGGCAAAGGCCCTGGCTGTAGTGTTCCGCACGTACTCGTCGATGTTGTCGATGTCGGGTCTCATGGTGGAAATCATGGTGGCCAACCCGGCCGCTTTAGCCAAGTTCGAGATGATCTCACGACCTTCAACACGCGCGTAGTAATCTTCATCAATCAGTAGCGGTTCAATTACGACCAATATCTAAAAAGACAATATTGCACTTGTGTAATTTATCCTTAATAATTCACCCAATTCAATATTCAACCAATTTTATTGTGTATTACAAACCAATATTCCATACTGATGTTATGTTTGGTATTTAAATAATTTATTACACGACTATAATTAAGAGGGCATATATATTAAAGGAGTGTAATGTTTTCAGGATTCATGTATATATATATATATTTGAGTTTATTCCACGGTAACTTCCTAATGCCTGAACCAAAAACAAATAATAATAAAAAAAATAAAAAAAAATAAGAAAATAAAAACCGACCTCAATAACCAAGATATAACTTCTTTTTACTTCTTGTAATAGGTCATTCCAAATAAATTCGGCTTTTGGTTAAAAATGTCGTGGGACTTTAGTTGGACTGACCTATTTATTACCTATCATTTTAAAAGAAGTTATTTTTTACTTTTATTTAAACATTTATTTTATTTCACTCCTTTTAGTGATCATAATAATACTGTTATTTCGTCCCAGATCTCAATTAATAAGAAACCAGCAACGCCTCGGGTAAGTCATAGTCTGTTTAAACCATTTGAATGTGCGTCGTCATAGTCGCTAAATTATGTTACAGCCAACCTTGAAATAGGTACCATTGAGGAGTTCCGGTGGCCATCAGCGGTTTTCATCATCAGTTCTACTTCACCAAATGATACTTTTGAACGCAAATAAATGCAAGACTTGTCACTGAGAATACTAAAGTTGCTTTATATATTCCTACAATAATCGAGGAGTTCCCTCGATTTCTCAAATCAGATCTTGAAGTGGTGAAAATGGGACTGTTATTGCTTTTTTAAATTCACTTTAAGGCAGGCGAGTTTTTGTTTTTCGTTAATTATTTTTGTTTTGTTTTATGGCCTGTTACGATCAGAGGTCGGCGGGGGTGTGCTGTTTTTAGTTTTTTCATAACATGGACATACCTTATCATTCAATTGTAAATGCCGCATGTGTAATTATAATAAACTAATAAAAAGATTTTATTTAGGCTGCCGTTCTGCTACGAGCTTAACGTCGCCATCAAAACAAATGAATTTTATTAGAACCTACAGAATGTGATTAATCTATTTTCCACAGCTTTTCGCTTAAGGGGGAAAACATTTTCAACTAGTATTAAAGCAAACTTCCTTAAATCACTACATAGTATAAAACAAAGTCGCTTTTTCTGTCCCTATATCCCTATGTGTGCTTAAATCTTTAAAACTACGCAACGGATTTTGATGTGGTTTTTTTTAATAGATAGAGTGATTGAAGAGAAAGGTTTATATGTATAATACTTTAATCCGGAGCGAAGCGAGGGCGGGTCGCTAGTAATATATATATCCATATGATACTAATAAATAATTTGAAAAAGATTATTGCGATTTTGCGATTCCGAAAATATTTCGGAAGCAACAGACGTGGGCAGAATTTTAATGTACAATTTCACTCCACTCACTTCAGTGGATGTAGAAAGATCTTTTTCTATCTATAAATGGATATTAAGATCAAGGCAAAACTTATTAACAATTGAAAATATAGAAAAAAATAGTTATTTATAATATAGAAAATAAACAATTAATTGATAAAGAAAAGGTTAATACTCCTTTTGTAATGCATTTTCATTTTAATTGAATAATTTCAGTTGTCTTCTTTTAATATTTTTTTATGGATACACCTTACCTAAATTTAATATCTACAAGACACAACTACATGACATTACCTAGTTGGTTACTAAGTTCTGTTACTCGATTTGCAAACTCTTTTCTTGCGTTAAAACAAATGCTACCGAAAAAATAAAAAATGACATAATATGGCGGGTTGTCAGTTAGGAATTTTATAGCACACACAACACTTATCTCGTCGTATTTATGGATTGGGGTCTAAAAGAAAATCGTGTCGCTGTAATTGCGTTGCACAAATGCGGGCATCCGCCAAACGTGATTTTGAAGTTGCTTCAAAATCTGAAAATCAACAAACAATTCGTTTATCGTACCATTAATAGGTACGATAGTACCCTGAGCTTTGATGACCGCAAGAGGTCTGGAAGACCACGCACCGTTCGGACCCCAGCTCTAATAAAGGCAGTGCAGGCGAGAATCGCAAGAAACCCCGTCCGGAAGCAAAAGTTGTTGGCAATTCAGATGTCTGTGAAGAGAAGCTCCCTTAAAAAAGTTATCAATCAAGACCTTGGACTACATGCTTATCGTAGACGGAAAGGTCATTTGCTTAATGGACGATTGAAGACTATGAGGCTGATATATATGCAAAAAACAGTCAAGAAGCGAGTGTAGCTGTTCCGAGAGTGCAACGAGGCCATCATCCCTCTTATGTCATGATTTGGTTAGGTGTGTCAAAACTGGGGCTAAAGTTTACCAGGAAACCGTTCTGGAACTAATAGTGAAGCCTTTAAGCCACTCTCTATTTCAAAATGACAAAAGTGAACACCAGCCCTGGGTCTTTCAACAAGATTCAGCCCCTGCACATAAGGCAAAAACAACTCAAGCCTGGTTTCGAAGCAACAAAATTGACTTCATTGCCCACGAAGACTGGCCCTCCTCCAGCCCGGACCTCAACCCCCTGGATTATGCTATATGGCAGGTTATTGAGGAGAAAGCCTGTGCTAAACCCCACACAAATCTTGACTCCCTCAAGCGGGCCATAGTCAAGACAGTGACGGAATTAGATATGACAACCGTGCGTGCCGCTATTGATGACTGGCCTCGTCGTCTGAAGGCCTGTGTTCAGGCCCAAGGAGGCCATTTTGAATGAAATTGACAAATGTAAATCCTGATTGTGTGTACTTCATTTTAATATATAATTTAACTTTCGTTAGTATATTTTATATAGATAAGGATTATTACAATAACATAACTTAGTAACCAACTAGGTAATGACGTAAAAACAGCACACCCCCGCCAATCTCTGGTTACAATAATAATTGTATGTGTATGATAGTATACTATATACATACATATAATTATATTTTTAATGGTCGAGTATTAATTACGGTTTTAACGTGAAAACTCATTTAAATTTATTACATGATCTAAAATCAAAAACAAAAAAAATCAATGCTATTACTATTACATGCTCTATAAAATCAGATTATATTTATTTATGTACAGGGTGTTTAGAGGTCGGGTTTTAAGGGTAATAGTTAGGGTCATTCTGAACATTTTTGACCACATTGACTTGATCCGAGCGACAAACAAGTCGCAGACCACTTGTGCTAGCCCTCCTGGTCTCCACTATTCTGACCATTATATTGTTGATGTCGACGAAGAAATATTAGCACAATTCAGTGACGAACCCACGAGTATCAGGAATGTTGCAAGAAAATTTAATTTAACTGAGTGGAAAGTGTGGACAGTTGTTAATGGTGATGGCAGGCACCTATCCCATTACAGACCTATTCAAGCTTTAGACGAAGGAGATCCGATTCGTTGTTTAGCATTTGTCGTTTCCTATTAAATTCGGACATTGAAGGACCGTCTTTGGACCTACGAATCTAAGTTTGATAGAAATGGTATTACAGATTTTTACAATCTCCACTGGTTTTTTTTATCAGAATCCACACATGAAAAAGCTAACATCATATAAACCGTCGCATAAACCGAAGAGTTGAGAGGGCGGGTCTCTAGTGTAGTATAATAATCAAAATGTATAATAAAAAAGAGAGGTATAGATTGAGGTTAGATTAGATGTGAAGCAGGCCCGAAGGGCCACTATACCCAGAAGTAGAAGCTCTGTGTTCTCTGTTCAAAATTAGTTATTGGGCGTTTTATAACACCGTTATTCCATCTGTAAAGCTTTTTAGGACAAATTCGCGCGTTTTAGGTTTTCATGTCTTTACTAATCACGAGACTCCCATCCCGGACCTTTAGAAGGCGTATATGGGGCCGAAACCAACACCCAAAGTCCCCTGGCAGCATATAGCTCTCACGACTATACTCTGACCGGCCAATAAAGGCAAGCCAGAAGTGAGGGTCTGTTCCTCGACGTACAGTCCAGGGACTTACCTCGGGATCACTCAGGTCCGTGGTGTTGCTAGTGTCGCTATACACAAACAGCTCGCCACTAGCTGCCCTGCCTGCGGTAATTGATTGAACTGGAAGTACCAGTGGGAGTGGAGTCCTCACTTCCCTACGCCTTGTCATTACTTTTAGGTTAATGATTTAAGGGATTTTGTATGTTTGGGATTTTGAATTTATAGAATATGATAGTTATATGTAGTGAAGTTTACAGCAAATAAATAATTATAGCATGTGATATCAGGCCAAACAATATAGACCTAAATAAATCATATCACTTATACTTACTTTGTGGACATACGGGCGCACCAAATCGTCAAGTTTGTACAGAATCCTGTCAATAACTTTGACTAACAAATGTCTCTCCTGATCTTCCAGCGTAGGGCTCATGAGCAGCGGCAGGATCTGGTTGAAGAGCGGCCCCGCCCCGAACTCGCGCGCCTTGTCTGTGATCTGCCGCAGCGCCGCCTTGCACATAGGCGGGGTGCCATTCTAAAATATAATCTAAGTTAGTACAGATCATGGGATAAATTACAAGACGGTGTACTGTCGAGTGTGTGCGTGCACCTTTATCTTAAGCAATAGCTTCATGATCTTTCTCTCTTTGAGCTCGTCGGGCGACAGCGTCTCCTCGTCGACGTCAATGAGCAGTTTGTCGAAGTACTGAGCATCTTCGGGCTTCATAAAGGGCAGCTGCTGGCTCCCCTTGGGCTGCGGGTCCAGCAGGCGCGCGGCGGCGGCGGCCGACCCGCCCACTTCCTCCGTCTGCATGAAAAAGCCGATTGGGGTACCAGCCAAGGGGGTTGGCGTTGCGGTCAGCTTACGAGCCGGGGTCCGAATCGGAACATAACCTGGGCAACAACATAACAAGTTAACAAATTGCGCGCTCATGCCATTGGCCGCTTATAAGAGAGTTATTCATGTGCATGCTTCACATTAATAAAAGCGATTCATTTCATCATTTTGTTTAAGCAAAATCTGGTAGTCCAACGGCATGAGACCATTATGTCTTAATGGCATCAATCATCTGAAAGAAAAATTGACTATTAAAATTAATATTCTATCATTTTTAATTCATCAACACATGTATTTTTTGAACTAATACGATGACGAATTCCACATGGTGTTGGCTTTGTTTAATACATGTGTCCTGAAACTAAAGTGATAATTAATATTACTACTGTGTTTGTCTTGAGCATCTCTAATTATTGTTTTTTAAGTATTGTTAAGACAACATAAGAAAAATCTAAATAAAGAAGATGAAAATAGTAAGGTACATACCGGCCGGCGGGGGTAAAACTTTGTACCCTGCTGGGAACATGGTATCCAATTCTTCATCTGTGTAAGGTCTGTTGCGCTCGTCTATCTCTTTCTCCCAGCGATACGCTTGGAGCTGCTCTGGAGTCATGGCCGCCACGTGACCCGGCGTCGGCGTGGCCATGGCCATTGCTTTCATTCCGACCGGTGTAGACTAAACAAACAATACAATTGCAAAGTTAGGATTATCACAAATGGTATTATTTGATGCGTTTTAATGTTTGAAATGATTATACTTACTCCACCCGGTGTAAAGACCGGCGTGTGCGGCGTGGGCGTGGCGTGTGACGGCGTGGCGTGCGAGGGCGTGGCGTGCGAAGGCGTGGCGTGCGAGGGCGTGGGCGTGGCGGGCGCCGGCGTGGCGCCGGGCGTCTCGTCCCAGCGCGAGCGCCGCTTGGTGCCCGGCGTCGGCGTCTCCTGGATGGTGTCCACTCCAGCCCCGCGGTCCGTGCGCGGAGTTTCCGCCCAACCACTGTTGTGCCCAGGAGTTTCTGTCATATTTGAAAAAATCAAGCTATACCTCATATTTGAGCACAATTTTTTAATAAAAATAAGTCAAAGTATAATCTCTTCAGGGATACATTGGTGTATACGTGTGAGGATCGACGAATTGATGGTAATAAAATCTTAGACATTTAATTATGCCGCGGCGTATGTGAGCCAAATTAACGCCGAAATATACTTGTGTTAGCTACACCATTTAACACAAAGATGCACCCTCAAGTAATACAACGTACGCACTGGAGGGCTAGTACAACTTGCAAACGATTTGTGTCACTCACATATCCCTTGCTTACTGGTAGCAACGATTGAGACGCAACTTAACGAAACACTACTAGCTGCACTGGGGACTAGGTACATTTTACATAAGAAATATTGAACGACATGATAATGACCTCTATCGGTCTTGGGCGTCTCGTCCCAGCGGTTCCGACGCGAGGCGTGCTGCGCGGGCGTGTCGCGACCCGGCGTGGCGTGTCCGGGCGTGATGTGTCCCGGCGTGGCGTCCCACACGCGGGACGACGGCGTGGCTCCGGGCGTCTCGCCGCCGCGCCCCGCCGCACCCGGTGTCTCTTCCCAAGCTCCTCTCTTAAATAATTTAAATAAAAACGAATAAGTCAACAGTTTAAAAAAACAGTAATCATTTATTACTAATAAATGACAAGTAACCGCCTATTTGAGGTACCTGCATCAAATATTTTGTGAACTGAAATACATTTAGGCCTGTGTTCTGTGTAACCTTCGTATGCCTTGTCCCGTTTCCGCGTACTTATAGTCTCGGTTGCCTAGCACCGTATCCGTCCCCAATCTAAACCCAAGGAACCCTTACAGTCGCGCTCTCTATTGACAAAGTCTCGGCAGTCAAGGGGTACAAGCGTGCGTTCTCCTCCGGCATATTATTATGACAGCGCGGGTACGGATACGGGACAAGGCATACGACGGGTACAAGTGTGCGAGCCCCCCGGGTATACGAAAGATTAATTTATGATTCAGTTAACAAAATATTATCTACAGGACAAGTTCCACATGACCACATGCATTTTGATGAGTAAATGTTGGGTCTCTATTGACTGCCATAAAATTAAAGTTTCGATTATTGTTGTCCAAACCGTTTTACATTATACATATTATTTGTCATAATGTTTTGAGTCATAATATTGAACTGTATACATCGGAATGACAATTATTGCGGGTCATACTGGTTGGAAGTCATACAATTCGTAGTCATACCAATTTATGTCATAATAATTATACTTCATAATGTCTAAGGTAATAATAGTACTTGTAATTCATGTTATTAGGTCAAAACTTGTTAGTCATTAGTCATTACAGTATAGCACATACAACTTGAAGTAACTAACGTTAATAAGGGCGACAGTTACAGAGTATAAACTGTGCCGGCATACTAATATAATACGATAAAGAAAGTGGGTAGGATGCATTGCCGCGTGAACGTACCTGCAGCATTTAGAGTTTCGTTTTTTGTTTTATTTATCCACACATTTTATTTGCCAATAAAAAAATTCTTACAAGGTCCATACATACTATTGTCTCTAGGTTTGAACAAAATATAGACATGTATGATGTGACAGGGTCGACGGAGCTCCGCTTCGCGGAGCTCCTATTTCTGGATAGTTAAGGCCTTTGGCCTTGACGCAATACTAACCTAACCTAACCTATTGATCTAGATTTATCGTCTATAGTGGGGGTTTTTTGATTTGGCGATACCCCCCTCCGCTGCCACTTCAATTCCTTTTAATGATTTCAATGATTTCAATTATAGAGATATGAATATTAAAACCAAATTGAAGGTATGTTGAGTTGCAGTGTATTTGTCAATCAACAATAAATTATTTTTCTTTAAATTATGGTCTTTATTAATTACGGAACATGAAAAAGCTGTAATTAACATTTGGTAGAAAAACGGTATGTATTAAAATAATTGATACTATAAAAAGTATGTCCTAAAATATTTCTGATTCATTTTAAAAATCCCTTTGAATGTTATAGGGTTTTAGCATAACCTAAAACCCTATAACTTTTGTATATTATAATATTTATAATCTTTTACATTATGGATACCTACATAACATTCGAATTATTAAGCGTTATGACATAAAAAATTATGACTTCTGATAGTTATGAACACAAATGATATGGGTACAAATGTCATGTCAAAAGACGAATGAGGAATGGATTGCGACACAGGGGTGCAGACAATCCAAGCTCATGATAGGGTAAACAAAAACAGGACAAGGTACCTCCTAAATCTTGGTAAGTACAACCTTAGCATACTAACTGGACGTAGTTTTGCAAACAGGAACCAACCCACAATGATTTGACAAAAGTATGTCAACTGTAATGCTGAATACTGAGGGTTGACATTTTATTGCTAAATGATTGTGGGTTGGTTCCTGTTTGCAAAACTACGTCCAACTGGTGTGCTGACTGGGCATTGCCCGCTCAACAGACATCTAACGGTAACGGGCATTAAACAAGATCCTCAATGCCCACATTGCGGCAAAGAGGAAACAAGCCAACATGTCCTAGGCGAGTGCGTCATGTACTCGTCACTGAGATACCACACATTCGGAGAGGACAAGCTATCGTCAGAAGCACTTAAAAGCATCAACCTACAGGACGCACTTTTGTTCTGTAGGAAAACCGGAAGATGGGATCCATGCTGGATGGGAGCGTCGCCGGGCCAGTAACCTACGGCTCAACCAAGGGGAACGGGGCGGAATGACCGGGAGACTGATCGACCGCCCGCCTGTTCCGGCCGGGCGTCCCCACCCAACATCATCATCATCATCATCATCATCATCATCAGTATGCAGGCACAGTTTATATCTCTCAAAATAACTATCAAACAAAAATAAAATTTTCAAAATAGATTCTCAATTGACGGAGTAATCTCATAACACACAAGAAAAAAAAACAAACAGTTGAATTGACAAGCTCTTCCTTTGTTGAAGTTGGTTAAAAAAGTACAATTACACCCTGTATAATATTTCCTCAGATGACTCAAGCATAATTTGCTCATAATCCGACACAAAAATAACTTACCTCATTATCCCATGATGGCGTAGCTTGAGAGCTGGGTGTGGTAGAAATACTTTTCTTCACTGAGGGTGTGTCTTCTGTACTCTGATCCCAACGACCTTTGCGTTTTGAACCAGGTTTGATGGCATCTCCATTGGCTTGTGCCACTGGCTTCAGAGTGCCTTCTCTTGCCCTTTCAAGTAGCTTTTTTCTTAACTGCAATCAAATTGAAACATATATTGTCCGCTTAGGAACCCATTTGCCAATTTTTTTGCCATAACTATATACCTATAGGCATATAATATCAATTATCATTAATATTTTATTTTTAATTACCTCTGTTTCTTCAGCCCGTAGGTACTGCTCTTTCATAATTTCTGTGTAAGTTCTTGATCCAACATCTGGAGTTTTGCCACCTGAAGCAATCCAAAATACATAAATATTTGTTAATATAAAATTAACTAGAAGAGATGAAAAAGGTTAACCGGAACACATGTCGTAAAGGGATATATTCGCTTGTGTATTACTTTATTTTTTATTTTATTAGTTGATTAAGTAAAACAAAATGTTAACATAGATATTACATATGTTATAAATAAATTTTAATTTTAAAGTATAAAAATCATAGCTCTAAGCTATAATCGTAAATCAACTCTATTTTTATCAATAAATACATACATACATACATAACATCACATCTTCATTCCCAGAGTAGGGTAGGCAGAGCTACAGAAATAGCAACATTACCAACAACTCTAAAAAGACTTGTTGATAATTCTGTAACCACAATTTGCACAATCAGGCAAAGATTACCAGTGTACCAGTGAATTAGTGACAGGTTGCAAGCCAATTGCCTAATGATGATGATGGGTGGGGACGCCTGGCTGGAGCAGGAGGGCGGTTGATCAGTCTCCCGGTCATTCCACCCTTGCCTAATAGTACTACAAGCCCTTAATCCTTTAGTTGCCTCTTACGACATCCACAGGAAGACATAGAGTGGCACTATTCTTACCCAGCAATCACATGGGACACAATAAATAAATATAAATAAACATTACCTTCAGCAAAAGGATCCATACGCTCTGGAGATATGATCATGCGACGCCTCTTTTGCCTGTACTCATCTTCTCTGTCTGCAATAGTTGGCCTGCGTTTATCAGCAAACGGATCATAGTCCTTGTCACTCTATAAAAAAATATTATATAGTGTTTATATGTTAATAACATAGTATAAAACAAAGTCGCGTTCTCTGTCCCTATGTCCCTTTGTTAAAACTACGCAACGGATTTTGATGCGTTTTTATTTAATAGATAGAGTGATTGAAGAGGAAGGTTTGTATGTATAATACTTTAATCCGGAGCAAAGCGAGGGCAGGTTGCTAGTGTTAATATAAAATTTAAAATGAATGTTAATATCTCAAAAACTATAATCATTTGCATAATAGTAAATATGGGTAAAAAAAAACACAATGACTCCCTCTAACACTCATGTCTAAGTCCTTGCACTCAACTATGAAACATTCTTTATACATATATTAGCTTTTACTTGAAAAATAATCTATATTATTTTTAATCAATGCTTTGTTACCAACCTGGGCTATATCATTCAGCAGGGAGGCTGGAGCAGTATATCCCGGTCTCTTCTGGGAAGTAGGGACATTTTCCACATCTTCATCTTCCACTTCATCATTTGCGGCTATGGAAGTCACATATCCATCATAACGAGATTTGCCAGTCTGACCAGTGCTGTCATATATGTCACTATCATAGTATGTTTCACCAAGTGAAACACCTTTGTTGTTGCCATTTTCTGATTGAATTTCCTTCTTCTTCGATTGTATTTCTTTGATTTGAGCCTCAATAGCTGTAACAAAATAGTGTAGGTGTGAATTTAAAATGTGACTTCAGCTTTAAGAATATTAACTTACTTAAAAAAAAGTTTGTATGACCTGCCCTAGTAAATAAAGCCAGCTAAATAAAACTCATGGTTTCAACGACAAACATAAAGATCCTATTGTGATGGTAAAGAAATTGAAAAATCGCATTCATGAGTTCGATAGTCAAAACGCTTTATTAGCCTGCGTCTACCTCAGATGACTATAATACTTTATTCCATTGGGATTACTTGTAAAACTAGATATTTAACATGCACATTTCCAATAAAATAGTAAATAGGTAAAGCTGGCAAATATGGCTGGGTCAAGTCTGACACCAATTACCTACCTTCGTGAGTCCTTGGTATTTTCTCCATTTTGACTCATAAGGGTTGGAGACAAATATATCTACGTAATATTCTCTAATCGCGCTAAAATAGTCAACAGCATCTGCAATACGAAATAGATGGAATTGAGACTTAGCACGTTCCAAAATACCAACCCAATCAATTGATCTCGAATGCCACAGATTAGAAATAAATCCAATCACGAAGCTCACAGTACTCCACAGATTGTTTCAGCTTCACTTTATTTCAAAGGGTTTGATCAATTTATTCCAAATGGTTACGAATGTGAAAATGATACAAAACACTGAAAACACAACTATTTACCTGGAAAGTATTTGGTTTACATTTGCAGTTTATTTTGTTCTTATATGTAAAAACTATTCCTATAAATTCTCTACTGTCAAGGTCGCATATGAACGCAGCGCTTGTGACTGATTGGCGATGACATTTTCAACGCGTTGGCAACTCCAATTCTCAAATTCTGAAATCTATCTCGCTCGCTCTCTTTCTGCAGCGCTGGGTACGTGTGTATGGGGAAGGGTATTTTTTGTTTTCTTTATAATACTTTGTTAATTTCTTATACATTTTCGTACAGGAGAAAGAAAACCCGATCCTGGCGTCTAAAGGATAAACTTTCAGGTTGATTGGCTACAGTACTTTGGGTAAGTCTTCACTTATTTTATCGTGACGAGTTCCACGTCAAATGTGTTGGGAGAAAGAAGGTGACACGTATTATCACGAATTTGGAATGCTGATGTTAAGTATTTCGCATGATAACCGCGTGGTTTTTTGTAGCACGAATATGACTGTTATAATAATATTTTTATAGTTTCCTGTAGTTATCATTTTCAGTTTCTATTTAAGATGCTTATAAGCAGAAGCATGTCAAAACAAGAATATGTGCCATCTCTTTATATGTGCCATAACTGATACCCTGATTCTGTGAACGTTACTAAAAAATATGTACATAGTTATATGATTTGCTCATTCATTACATTGATTTCTTACATGTGGACTTTATAAACCGTGCCAAATGGATTTTTAAAAACTACATTTTATATGTATTTTCTAACACGCTATTTAAACATAATAATATCTAAATATTGACAGATTAGGGAGCATTTTAGTAATGTACTAAATGTATTTAAATTGACACTTTTGTCTACAATCTTCCATAATAATAATAATATAACAATGTACGCCTTCCAAAGGTTTGGGATCTGTGTTTGATAAAGACATACAAATAATAACAAATACATTACACTCCTTTTTTTGGACAGGTGTGCAAAAAGTATATTAATATTGCACACACACAACTAACTCCTAAGAATCTAAGTGTTAGAAACTCTATTCTATATCTTATCTTATCTTCTTAATATATATAAATCTTGTGTCACAATTTTTGTCCTCAATGGACTCCTAAACCACTTAACCGATTATAATAAAATTCGCACACCATGTGCAGTTCGATCCAACTTGAGAGATAGGATAGTTTAAATCTCAAATTATAGTCGCAATTTTAATTTATTGCTAATTATTTGTCTGTTATTATTTGACAGTCGCAATTATCTGTTAACTCCAAATGATTCTAACAGATGTCGATACCTTTCGACTGGGTTGAGTAAGTAATCAATAGATGGCGCTGCTATGGTAAATCTACGAACGTGTCATATAAGCTACATATAATTATATGTAATTGTCTCAGTGAATGAAAGTGGTGTGGTACTAAAGTGTAATCATATTTATGACTTCAACTGTACCACGTTCCATACATTTTAGCCCATTGCTCTTTGTACAGATTTTTTTCGTTAATTAGCACAGGTTTTGCTGAAGTGAACTTTGTTCAATAATGACCTCAAAAGTTGGAGCTTAAGTTGGATTTACGAAGATTTGTCATGATTTCTTTCTTCACTACATAGTATAAAACAAAGTCGCTTCCCGCTGTCTGTCTCTATGTATGCTTAAATCTTCAAAACTACGCAACGGATTTTGATGCGGTTTTTTTTAATAGATAGAGTGATTGAAGAGGAAGGTTTATATGTATAATACTTTAATCCACAGCGAAGCGAGGGCGGGTCGCTAGTATCTAAATAAAACTTAAGATATAGGGTAAACCACCCAGTAGTCGGCCAGAGACCTGTAGTCGGCCTTACATGAGTGCGACGAGTGAAAATTATATATTTGGTACTCTTCCCACTCATACAAAGAATACACAGAAGCCGACTACAGGTCTCTGACCGACTACTGGGTGATTTACCCTACTGTAAATTTTCTATGAACAGCTGTATTATTCAAAGTTGTGGTTTGAAAAACAACCTTAAGTATTTTAAATAAGGTAGGTACAAACATAAAAGTCAATGAAGTTCAGGCATACAATTGTGAGAAAGGTAGATACTGTATATCAAATGTAGGTAACTAATAATAATCTTGACTTGCTTGATTCTCTTTAATGTATACTTACCATGGGACATATAAATCAACCAAAGAAATATTTATGTCCAGTGGCATCCCTGTTTTCATATGATAATTTTTACTTCATTCATTTTCACTGGGTATTTGGTGGTTTTATATAACATAAGTTAAAGATACAAAGGAGGTATTTCAAATATTTCTCTGCTTGATTAATACAAAACTAAATATTTCATACAGTAAATACTCAAGAATACCTAAAGATATCAATCATCTCTTATTTAAATGATTATTGATTTACCTATTCAGATAAGGATTTAATTTTGATGTGTTTGTTAGCCATTTACTTTATCTATTCATTTTATCGATTTACGGCCGAACCCTATATTTAAACCGCGGACAAATAGCCTTACCTCAGATTATAATTTGACACATTTTGTACGGGCAAATGTCAAATTTTAATCCGAGGTAAGGCTATCTGTCCGCGGTTTAAATATAGGTTTTGCCTGTTAAATGGTACCTATCCACCAACATAAAGTAGCATTAACTCTTTTTAATAAATTTATTTATATTTTATTATTTTACCTCTTTCTAAAAAGTGAGTGTTAATGTGATTCTTACATTTTTATGTTTGTCAAGTATCAGTTAAAAAAACTTTACAAATTGTCTCTCACTATGAAGTTACTTTTTATCAGTAATAATGAGAATCTAATGAGGAGACATGTGAATCTCAAAAAGTAATCATTACTCTTTGAATATATTGTTATCTAAGTGATATATTGACGACACGGTGGCCTAGTTGGGAGTGACCCTGCCTCCGAAGCCAGCGGTCCTGGGTTCAAATCCCGGTAAGGGCAGATATTTGTGTGATGAGCACGAGTATTTGTTCCTGAGTCTTGGATGTTTTCTATGTATTTAAGTATTTATTTCTCTATATAAGTATGTTTATCGTTGTCTAGTACCCATAGTACAAGCCTAGAGCTTAGTTTGGGACTAGGTCAATTTGTGTGACATTGTCCCCTGATATTTATTTATTTATTTATTTATATAGTACACAATCAGTCTTGCGATTCTTAGTTTCAATAAGTAGGACCATGAGGATCATGATGATGCTGGAGAGATACATGCAAAGATAACCAAAGAATGTTATTAAGAATTTTGGTAAATTAAAATTGGTCTGTTTTGGTTTCACCTAGGTTAATCTGTCCGTTTTAGATTATTTTAATGTAATTACTTTACTCCAATGATGAATAATTTTTTAGCAGTCAAAACATTGAATTCAGGAGTTATGGCTAGATAAGAAACAAAGTAAAGGAGATTGACCATCTTTGTATGGGATTTTGACCAAATGCTGCCCAGAATGACCACATAGTGCATTATGTTCTTTAGGCTAATACTAAACTGTGCACTAAAGCGCTTCAAGATCTATCCCGGGAGTCATGAAAAAAAAGGCTTTTTGTTAAGAACTAAATAATCAGTAAAATCTATTTCATAAAACATTACTTACTAATTGTCGTCATCGTCATTGATAATAATTATATGGAGGAATAGAGCACGGCGTCTAACAATGACTTGGTGTCTCCAGCTTACACTAAAAACCAAACTAGACACATAACATGCACACAACAGCCAATTATTCCTAGCAAGTAGATTGCTTTGACTTTCATCAATAGACCCCGGATTTTTGTGGCAATGACGTCACAATAGGGTAGTTTGGGGAGTAAATGGAATGGTCTATTGATCAACAACAACATCTACCTACTGGGTGATTTTGGGTTCACGATCAGGAATGGCCAAAAGTGAATAAGATGGTCATACTGAACAACTTTTCCGATGGGACCAACCACGAAAACTCCAAAAAAAAACAGCTGTTCCATACATTAACGGTGAATTAATTGAGAGTATGGAACATCTGTTTTTTTTTTGTGGCGATTTCGTGGTTGGTCCCATTGTAAAAGTTGTTCAGTATGACCATCTTATTCACTTTTGGCCATTCCGGATCATGACCCCAAAATCACCCAGTATAGTGATCATTGGGATTGGGGGTACAGAAGCTTGTAACCGCAATATGCGTTGTTGGTGCTGATAGAGTCCATTTGATAATTTCTAGCAAAAACAAAACTAAAAACCAAAAGTGTAAAGTAAAAACCACAAAACAAAAGCTTTTGCTTATTTTTTTTCTCTTGCACAAATTTAGAATATATCTCCAGTAAAGAACTTGTTGGAGGTATTTTTACTTCTGGGCAGCATTTGGTCCAAACCTTGGCAATTTCCTTTAATTTTTTGGTTTTACGAGTCTAGTAATAGTAATAATATACCTTCTGAATTGCAGAATGTCATTATTGTAATTTGAACAGTTGTTCAAATACCTTGTAATGTAAAACTTTAATGCGTTATTGTTCACAAAAGTATGTGTTTGCCTGTAGTACTGTAACGACTTGGCGCGGAAAAGGACTGCTGTCGGAGACGAATATGATGCATCAGCAATCCATGATGGTCGGAGACATGTTGCCGGTTCACCCAGAGCTGCCGGTGCACGAGGAGTTGAACAACGTGGGGTACGAGAACAGCGGGTCGCATGCGTACGACGATCTGTTCCCTGCGCTGCCGCACTCGGCGCCGCCTGTGCAGCGCCACATCCAGCAAGCCACCAGCAAGTTGCGCGTGGGCTCCTCGCTGCACACACAAGTACGCACATTTCCCTCACAATTAAATAGAGTTGCTATACGTCTAGAATTTCTGTTTCTAGTCCGGAATGATTGGGTAATTTATAACTGAAGTAGTAAAAAATACTACCCAAAATCTGTTGCCGTTTGAGATTATTGTAGTCCACCTGAGACTATGTCGAACTCTTTATTCATAATTTTTACATTATTTTTCTGCGTGTCATTAAAAATGACCGAGTTTTATTATATCTGACAACCCTATCTTAACTTCCTTCCAAACTAACTTTGCATGCTGTCCGACTTTTGCGTATTCCGACATGCATTCCACGTTTTGCCAGGCTACTTGCTCTCACCATGCTGCTCTAGGCATACGTGGCGCGACACGCCGCATCGGAGCGCTTACGTAATCGATATGATATATTTAATTTTATTTGCGCAAATGTATTACGACAAGTGTTATCGACTTTTTCGTTTTCGCAATAATGTCTATAGTCGGCTGCGTGCATGACAAGAACGTTTTGGCGTTCGTTTCGTTCTGCATATTCCAATTGAAGTAATTTTATTTATAGCCTTTTTAATAGTAATTTTTAATTCTTAGGTGTTCCATGTGCCATACGAAGAGAGGAAACTCGATAACGCCAACACGTTTGGCGAGGGAGAATCGTTGAGAACATGTCAGGCCATCACCAAGGACACCGGAGCTCACATCGAGATATCTACAAGCAAAGATGGCAGCCTTACTTTCCTTCTTACCGGAAAGCATAGTGCCGTTCTGGATGCGCGTCGCAAAATCTTGACGCACTTCCAACAACAGGTGCTTATTTCAAATTTTAATTATGTTCTTATTTATTTATTTTAAGTATGTGCTTACTGATGTATTGTATAATTCCCCAGGCAAGCAAGCAAATATCGATTCCAAAAGAACACCATCGTTGGATCTTGGGCAAGCAAGGGCAGAAACTTAAGGATTTGGAGAAAGTGACTGCCACGAAAATTAGCGTACCTGGTATAGCTGACAACAGTGAGACTGTTACTATCACTGGTACTAAGGAGGGGATTGAGAAGGCAGAACATGAGATCAGAGTTTGCTCTGAGGAACAGGTATTCTGTCAAAGTATATCCTTCATTTTCCCTTGTCTACTTCAATATTAAATGCTAATAGAAGATTTATTTTTTTTGCTATTTTTAAAAACTGCTCGTTCCCAAAACATCAGCTTCCCAATATACTGAAATCCCATAATTAAACATTCAAATTAAGTTAAATTATATATACCCAGAATTTAGAATTTAGTGGTTTGAGAATCTGGTATTTTATTGTAGTTTGCATGTATTCATTTATATCATAATAGTTACAACTTTTGTTTAATTTATTATTAACGTGTCTACTACACACAGTCTAATAATTGAGAATAATGATATTGTTTTCTTTCTTGGCTTTTATTGGCTTCGTTTCGCGAAATAAATTGAAAGAGCACTTTTCCGCTTACGATTCGGATGTGACATTACGGTAAGGCGTCCATGAATATGGTTGGAATAAATACGGAAACCTATATTGTAAAGTTCACCTTGTGACATATCATAGACTATTACATTTTCTGGGATGAAAAGTACTTTTATGTTACATGCTAACTATTATTTAACTCCGAATAGCTGCCTAGCTGTTACTTTGCTAACCTACCGAGGTTCATTAACAGTTAGTTTTATATCCTACTTAGTAGATAAACTTCTTCATAAACTTCCACATTTATACCACTAGATTATTTGTACTGTGATGGAAGACTTTTTATGCAGGATGCTAATACACAAAGAGGTTGCGTTTTCACTGAATAATCAAGTAAATATTTTCAGTCTCGCAAAGCATTCGAGAGGATTACGGTGCCGAAGATCTACCACCCGTTCATCACGGGTCCGTACGGCGAGCGCGTGGCTGCACTGAGCGCGGAGACGGGCGCGCGCATCCACATCCCTCCGTCGTCCACGCAGAGCGACGACATCGTCGTGGCCGGCGACAAGGCTGGCGTGCTCGCCGCCAAGGCGCAGATCGAGCAGATCCACGAGGACATGGTCAGAATCAGAAACTCACAAATATAATACCACTAACGTTTATCCCGCCGCAAGTCGCATTTGCCTAGATGTTGTTTATACAATCTTCTTGGGAAAAAACTTATCGAAGTTACAAGTTTATCATGTGCTATCCAGGGAGTTTTTCTGTCTGTGTGCTGAATTTCATCCAAGTCTGTTCAACCATTCCAGCGAGATTGAAGGAAAGACAAACATCAAAACATCCTTACAAATTATTACATACAATTTCATAATATTAGTAAGTAGTATAACAAATGATTCACCACATATTATTATTCAAAATAATATTAGTATACAAAGAGATTATCCACTTTTGGACCTTTACAATGCAATAAGATAAAAAAAAACTTTCGGAATATCTCTAAATAAACCAGATTATATATTTTTTACTTCTGGGAAGCCTAACCTAATTTAAATAAAAAGACATTATCTTTTGTCACTTATTTTATTTAGTTCAATAAACAAATTATTTACTTAGCAATAATAACATAGGTACGTATTTAAATGTTAAACTTTGATGAATTAATCATGATTAGGTTTTGCTCGCAGTCGCAAAATAAGGGGAAAGATTTGGGTTTTCAGTTTAATCATGAAATATTTTTTATCGTAGGCCAAGAAGTGTTCAACTGTTCGTGTTGAAGTGCCAAAGTCTCAGCACAAGTACGTGATCGGCAGCCGCGGCAGCACCATCCACGAGATCCTGAAGGAGACTGGCGTGTCGGTCGAGATGCCGCCCCCCGACTCGCCCACGGGTACCATCACTCTTCACGGACCCCATAACAAAATCGGCCTTGGTAAGCTCACATTTAAAATTTTACGATCGTATAATTCGGTTTACCTTTCGGGATTGGTGTTTAATTATTTATAAATTGGTTCCGTTTCGCGACAACATAATTATATCTTATGTTATTTTATTGTTTTCCTCTCTTCGTTTTTTTGTTTGTTGTTGTGAATAAATATCTTTCCTTTTTTTGTTCATTTACCTTTTATTCACAGCACTGTCGAAGGTGTGTGAGAAAGCCAACTCAGTGAAAACGGCAACAGTTGACGCACCTACATGGATTCACAAATACATTATTGGAAAGAACGGCTCTAACATTAAAAAGATCACCCAGGACTTCTCAAAGGTACTTATGGTGTATCAAATTTATTTATTGTGCACATCTCGTTTGTAACTGGAACTATTTGTGATGTCTGTGTATTTTCGTAGGTACACGTTGACATGTCACATTCTGAAGACAAACTAAAAATTGACGGACCCCCAGAGGAAGTAGAACGGGCGCAAGTAGAACTCAACGACTTTGTGAAGAATTTAATCGCAACTCTTACATATGTGGAACTTTCTGTTGATCCTAAATTCTTCAAGCACATAATTGGCAAAAGTGGAACTAACAGTAAGCTACTATTACCGTCATCGTTTAATCTACTTCTTCTACTTTTGTTATTTAACGGTCTGTACTTTGTTTCTAGTTAACAGACTGAAGGATGAGACTGGAGTAGTTATTAATATTATTGAAACCGAAGGAAACAATGTGATTCGCATCGAAGGCAGCCACCAAGGTGTCGCCGACGCTGAAAGGAAGTTAAGAGAGATGGTTATGAAATTAGAAAACGAAAGGTCAAAAGAGGTGTATGTCGACCATAGGTACATTAAATCTCTGATTGGTGTCAGAGGAGACAAGATTAAAGAGATTCGAGAAAAATTTGAACGCGTGCTCATCACTCTGCCCGACCAGGGTCAGAAGCGGAGTCCAATCAAGCTGAGGGGTCCTCAGGATGACATCGAAAAATGCGAGAAGCACCTGCACAAGCTGATAAAGGAGATCGCGGAATCTTCGTATGTGCAGGAAGTTCCGATTTTTAAGCAGTTCCACAAGTTCATCATCGGAAAAGGTGGGGCTAATTTGAGGAAGATTCGAGACGAGACGCAGACGGCGATCGATCTACCGGCGGAGGGAGACGACAGCGACGTTATCACGGTGCGCGGCAAGCGCGAGAACGTGGAGGAGGCCGTGAAGCGCATCCAGCAGATCCACAACGAGAAGGCGAACGTGGTCACGGAGGAGGTGACCATCGCGCCCAAGTACTACAACGCGCTCATCGGCGCGGGCGGCAAGCTCATCCACGCCATCATGGACGAGTGCGGCGGCGTGCTCATCAAATTCCCGCCCGCGGACAGCGACAGCGACAAGGTGCTCATCAAGGTAATGCGCTCCTTTCAATATCTCCAGCTTTTTAATTAATATAGTTTATTAATCATTATTCATTACAAAATAATCAACATGTGGCTGATTGTTAACAATAAAACAGCTTTAATAAGGACCTTATTTTGAGGACGTAAGAATAATCAATAATCAAAATGCTATTTCAGTAGGTAAATTGGCCACATGGGCAATTGATAATTTGAAATGAATCTACTAGCGCTTCGAACAAGACCATCATTGCATCAAGCACCGCAAGAAACTCCACTAGGTAATTTTTTCAATCATAAAATACAATTATACTTGAAAGTAAGTTACATTCGCTATATACTTAAAAAATCACTTATGTTACTAGAATCAGAATATTTAATCATTTGCCAGAATATATTAAGCCATTATATGGAATGGAATTTAAAAGAAAAATTAAGGAATGGTTACTGAGCAAAAGTTTTTTATGATTTAAATGAATATTTCTCTTAACTTTGTAAAACTATCTTGAATTGATTATATTGTACGTCCGAAATGGATAAACTGCTGGGACTATTGTAATGCATGACATCTTATTATAATATAATGTACACAGTTTTGACAATAAATGATTATCTTATCTTATCTTATCTTAACATTGCAAGATAATAAAGTTAAAAAAAAGAAACACTGGACAGTGTCACACAAATTGACCTAGTCCCAAACTAAGCTCTAAGCCTCCTATGGGTACTTGACAATGATGAACATACTTAGATAGAGAAATAAATACATACATAGAAATTATCCAAGACTTAGAAACAAATACTCCTGCTCATCACACAAATATCCAAAAAAAAACGATATAATATCAATTATGATTTAAAACTATACTAGGAGGACAACTCGACAAGGTCTCTGCGTCAAAAACCAGAACTAGAAAATTTGAATAAAATATAATTGAATTACAATACAAGTCCTTGCAAACGTGAATAGATCTGACCCCACAAACGGCACCCATTCACGAGTATGACGCGTGTCGACGACGCCGCCGTTAGCAAAGACCTTTAAGTGAGCATGAGATGCTCACGCTGCCGGACAATATAAAAGTAATATTGTTTGAAATAGATGTCTGGCGACAAACATCATAATCAGAGATTTTGTCAATTACTTTTTGGCAGTACAGTCAACAAGCAATTGGGTTATCCCAAAAAAAAATACCACTAGTTTTTAATTTTTTTTTCGATAAAATAGACTAATTGAAGACACTAATTTCACGGTTTTTGCATTTAAATCAATATATTAATTTATTTTATTTTTTAAAGAAAATGTTTTTATTACGTCACTACAAGCTGGTTTGTTTGAGAAATGCTTTAAAACTATTGAATTCGTTTGAGAGTACGCATTTCTGTCAGATCACGTAAAATGTCAATGTCAAGTCATGTCAATATAGGTAAACTAAAGTATTAAAAAAAAAATGGTATTTTGAACATTATATTCTTATACCTAAATCATACTTACATTAGAGCTTTAGCTCCACGTATTTCAGCTACGTTGTGATTGGAGCTGTCTCCCAAGTATGTCAATATCCTGACTATATCCACTTTGGGTAGATTAGTGGAATCAGCCCTTACAAAGTTTAATAAATGTACAGAGTTGGTCGTCATTATAAGCAAGAATATCGATATCCAAGATCTGGCGATGGTCAATATGTGTAGCAGGATCGTCAGATTCCGTAGAATTTGAAGCAATGTTGTTAAAATGCAGAAAATCATAAAACGAGTAGTTATACGTTGCACACCAAACAAACCGAAATTTTATTTTTAGTTTGTTGAGTTTGACAATTTCACCCACAGACTAGCCTACGGGCGGAGGTTCCAAAACGGACTTGTATTTCAATCATACCATTTTTTTAAAGATCTGACCTTGTCATGTTTATATACAGTTAAAAATTGTCTTAATTTTAATAAGCGTTAAAATAAAACAGAAATAAATAAGACAAAATTCAATATACATTATTTATTTATTACTGCATTCCGGACTCATATTATATGCAGTACTATGGTTGATCACAGATTAGACACAACTTACCAATGAAGATCGTGACGTCACTAAATTACAGGTCAAATAATGTCAAATGATAAATTAGAAATAACTATTTAATACTAATTTTGTAAAATAATCTGATAACAGGGAATGGTTCTACAACCCTTTTTCTCAAAATGGTTTTTGAATCACTATACATTACAAAATTATGGGATAACCCAATTGCAACATTGTACTCAAAAATATCTTGTGACTCTATAACTGGAGGCATAAGAACAAAGCAGATATTTTTAACCGTAATTTATTGCTCGTGACTGTACGTATTATTGGAACGCTTCTTAAAATACTGGTGTTAGAAAGATGATGTTAAGGCCAATATACCGTATGTTTGATCATAATATAAACCAATTGAATTAGCGTTAAACGGTCGTACAGTCAAAGACTTAAATTTGTGACTCACCTTAGGTCCACAGTCAACCTGACATTCTACAGCAAAACAAAATTTTATTGCACAAAGAAAAAATAATAATTACAAAAAATTCAAGTACAAAAAATTCATCCACAACAAGCTTCGTCAAATAAATACGAAGAAAACAATAAAGCAGCAATAAAGTTGACTTTCCTCTAAATTACAAATGACTTGGTATCAGTAAGGACATTGACAACTTCAGTTTTTTTTTTTTTTTTTACGGTCGTGACCATACTAAAGCTCGTATCCTCAGGGTCCGGTGGAAGACGTGGAGAAGGCCCGCGTAGCGCTGCTGGCGCACGCGTCGGAGCGCGAGCTGACGTCGCACACGTGCACGGTGCGCGCGCGCGCCGAGCACCACAAGTTCCTGATCGGCAAGAGCGGGGCCAACATCAAGAAGATCCGCGAGCTCACCGGCGCGCGCATCATCTTCCCCACCGACAAGGACGAGGACAAAGAGGCTATCTTTATCATCGGTAAGTACGCGTGCTAGCGCAACGCATCTTGTGACGATCACAACTGTCGAGATCAGTTTCTTAGTAAAGGCCACAGACACCTACATTACGCTGTTTATGGTTGTGGCGATCTGTCGTTATGAACTACCTCGTCCGCGTACAACTTGTTTACCGATTTTCCTTGGAAACTATACACAATTTACCGGGATAAAAGCTTAGTATTTTTTAATCCAGCATATGGACTATCTGAGTTATAAATTTTGTCCAAGTCTGTTCAATCGTTTGTACGGGATTAAAGGACAAACATCCTGACAAGCTTTCTCGTTTACAATATTAGTAGAATTGTTTACCGATTAACTTATGGGTAAGGACCAAAAAGTTGGACCATAGTTAAGCGTAGTTAACCATACAAACAACGAAGGCGAAATAAGTTCTGTTGTACGGCGAAAAGTATTTTCACAATAAATTGTAGGCAAACTTTTGTTGCACAGCGGAAAAGTTGCATAGAAAATTTAATTGCGTGAGTTAGCGTGCCAAGTTTCTGGTCCTCACCCTTGATAACCAATTCTGTCAGTTCATGTATTTTTAAAGACAAAGACAGCACAATACAATTGATAAAAGCTGCTGGTCACTATTTAAAATGGCCTCGTCAATTTACCTGCTAGCGCGCGCGTCGCTTTCTCGAACATTTGGTTACTAAATATTTGGTTACTATATATTTGTTATAAAATAGCGGTTTGAGAAGTGGTGGAGATATGTCCCGTGTCGCCGCCTACCCATTGTGGGCAGTGAGATGCGGGGCTGTTAAGTTGTAATTGGCGTGTCGCAGGGCGCGAGGAGCAGGTTGAGGCGGCGCGGAAGCAGCTCGAGACGGCCGTGGCCGACATCAGCAACGTGTCCGAGAGCGACATGGCCGTGGCGCCGCGCCACCACCGGCATTTCGTGGCGCGCCGCGGAGAGGTACGGGCGATATACATTTTTCAAGTAATAATGTTAGTAGTCCCATTAGGGGGGTTACAATGTGGTTAAATGTGGTAATAATCATAATACATAATAGCGAACAGGTTAATGTATGAAAAGTGTTATATATTAAATTAAATATGTTAAAAAATATATTGCAAGTGGGTTGTATAAAAAAAACAATCCAGAATATGATTATTTAAATTTTTTTTTTTTTTTCAATGTTTCCGTTTATAAACAAAAGACATTGTAATACAAATTGTGAAGCCTTTCTATAGAATATGCAAGAGTTAGGTTAACTGTTTTTTTCCCGTTATACCTTATGGATAGGCAGGTACATATAAACAGGTAAATCGATATTAGTAATTTGCATTGATCTGGTAAATGAATAAACGTTATGTCGAAATAAAAAATACTTTTTTATTTACAAAACATGTATAAATCTAATATATAAAATTCTCGTGTCACAGTGTTAGTTACCATACTCTTCGGAAACGGCTACTATCGGAAGTAGGTCTGAGAATCGGCAACTTACTATTTTTCATACCCCTAAGTGAATACTCGAATCTTTAGACTATTAATGGTTTTATCTCTGAAACCGAAACTCTTAGGATTTTTTAAAAGGCCATTGTACCATACCATTGTAACCCATTAGGTTAGGTTTGTTTTAAACAATCCTGAAAAATTGCGGTTACAGAAAAAAACTATTATACATAGTGTGTCCCTGAATAATGTGCATAAAGAAATAGGGATAACCTACCCCATTAGTGGACTTCTTTCTTGCATCCCACCCAACTTTCTCACAAATTTCTCAGTTCTTACGGTCACTGACAGTTTTTAGACTTGCTAGACAGTTTTAAGAAGTAAACGTGTGATATTTATTTATTTATTTATTTATTATAGTCTATTCTTGTGAACTTACAGGTAAACCCAAATGCCCAACAAGATACGTAAACAAAATTGTAACAAATATTGATATTAATGTATGTAACGATTGTAGGTGTTGCGGCGCATCGCGGACGACTGCGGCGGCGTGCAGATCTCGTTCCCACGACAGGGCGTCAATAGCGACCGGGTCGTACTCAAGGGACCCAAGGAGTGCATCGAAGCCGCCAAACTGAGGATCAACGAAATTATCGAAGATTTGGAAGCTAAGGCGAGTCAAAACGTTAAAACAAATGTCTTGTAGGCTATAATGGTCAAAATATATTGAAATTTCGTAGCCTATATTTTTTTGCCAATCAATTTCCGGTATTTAAACAGTGCAGTTGCTGTACAATCCAGCGAATTTATGTTTGTATTTGTATTGTACCAATGCAGGTCACGATCGAGTGCGTGATCCCGCAAAAGCACCACCGCACCGTGATGGGTGCCCGCGGGTCGAAGGTGAAGGACATCACGGCGGAGTTCGACGTGCAGATCAAGTTCCCCGAGCGCGACACGGCGGAGGCCGCGGACGTGCCCGTGCGCAACGGCGACGAGGCCGCCGAGTCCGGCGCCAACGACGTCATCCGCATCACCGGCCGCCCCGAGAACTGCGAGGCTGCCAAGAAAGCTCTGCTCGACCAGGTGAGCCGTGCCTTTGACGTTGGCTGATTTAGTTGAGCTAGAACCTTGTGCAGGGTCCATCAAGATGGTGGAAGCGATCCGGACGGACCTTGGACAAGGTCCTACCATCACTAAATAATTTATAATACTATATTTTTTATATAAGATTTTACAGATATTTGGGTATGTTACGTTGAAACGCAGAAGAAAACAACCTGATCGCCAGCGATCCACGAGTTTTGGGTTTATGGGCACGCATCAAAGGGATTCCAGATAGTTGCGTTGATATGCCCACACGACCGCCGATCATTCATTCGCCGGTGGACAGTGAAGCATTGCTCACTTGCGTGCGTAAACAAAGTAAAAAAACTGCATGGTTTTTATTATTTAAATAATAGGTAAAACACCTACTTGTTTTCTGCTCTTTTTCTACAACTTTTCGTTGAATCAAATTGGCGTAATGGTTGTATACCGAAATTATAATACAGGGTGTCCCAGGAAGTAGTGTCAAGCGGAAGTCCAGAGGTAGTGCACCTCAAGGGGCATCTGAATCACCCCCATGTATGTTCAGCGATTTTTCGTAGTTTCGGAGTTATTGATCATTTTAATCGGAATTATTGTAATTTTTCCTTATGTCCATGTTTCGAAAGACCCTTAATTTCATGTATTATTTCAATATTTTTTCATTGGGTACCTACATTGGCAGAATAATTATGAACTTAGGATGTATTTAAAGCTACGTAAAAAAGGAAATTGGAAAGTAGTGTCAACCCTAGTATACTGTATACCTAAGATACTGAACTGACGTTATTTAATAAGGGTTGACACTACTTTTGTAATTTCTTTTTTACGGATTATTTTGTAACACGTTGTATATGCCCATAGCGGGAATCGAACCCAGGAACGCCCGCTTTATAGGTAGCGTCACTACCAACTAGGCTAAACGCGTCATTGATAACGAGCAGATGTGTTTTTATCCAGGTGCCGATAACGATCGAGGTGTGCGTGCCATTTGAGCTGCACAAGCTGCTGGCGGGGCAGAAGCGGCGCGAGCTCATGCAGACGCACGACGTCCACCTGCTGTTGCCGCCTGCCGACTCCGTCACTGACATCGTCAAGGTCAGTGCTGCCTCTCGAGATCACAGAGGATGCCCTTCCTGTACAATTCATTTGCGTAGAACTCGTTTAGGGTTGAACATCGAAAAGTCTATCAAGTTTGTACATTTAAAATTTCGCGTGTCTGAATGTAGTGCGTGCTGTACATTTAGGAGTTTTGCAAGCATACTATGTCAATTTTCAGACGTACGTTTATTTTTGATGTTCACTTGGAGATTTAATCTGTCTAAAGTTATAATATTGTCAGTAATAACTTTTTCATAACACATGCTCTGAAAGGGTGTCATAACCAGGGCTCGGACAAGTCATCGCAAAACAATCGCAAGACGGCAATAGAACAAGATCAATAGAATCGCATTATGTACAATATTATTTAATTATATTTTTCAATTACATTTATTTTTCAATTAGATTTTTTTCCTAATATAGGGTTCATCAGGTATTTCCCACGGGCACCACAGATACTTTTTGAAAAATGCCCTGAAGCGTGAATTATTGAGTTGATTCCATGGAATATTAACAGAAATTAGGAACATCAACAAATCGATGCAAAAAGTTTCATAAGAAATTTCTGGCGGAGCTGTCTTCAATTTGTGATTTTTTGACCTAATATGTTTATCAATATTATCTTTTTTTAACTGTTTAATACGAATGTCACATGCTGTACACAATATTTCCTTAACATTTTCCTGATAACGGAGCTCGGGGTAGTCCTTAATCCACTTATTAATTGTATAATTATTTGCACCATATTTAAAATATTTAGAAATAACTATAATTAAGCAAATAATTGTATTTGTTTAAATTGTCACCACAAAAATGTTTCAAGCCACTTTGACAAATCCATGACAGGTATGCGACTAAAAAGGTCAAATGTTAAATTATAAATTACGATAATAATTATATCAGCTTTAGATAATAATAATCTTAAGTCGCGACTCTATAATAGTCTTGTCCCATGTCCATATCAGTTTCTGCGATGACTTGTCCGAGCCCTGGTCATAACACGCAGGCGTATATGACAGTTATAGCCTATTTACCTCCCAAGGGAGTAATGGGTTTAGTTTTAAAATATAGAACCCACTAATACATCATTTCAGACTAAGGAGGTGTAAAATCAGCCAAGGTTTATTTCTATATTCAAAACTGGGCTATAAACCAATTTTACAGTATATAAAACTTATATGGTACATTTAAATGCATTATATTTATAATAATACTATTATTTCAGAGAAATATGCAATTATTTTTATTAATTTTTATATTGAAATACGGTGCAATCTGGCAGTATGGCCTGTCATGACAACTCAACTTTAGTCTTGCACAGATAAAGTTGAGTTGTCATGTTGACAATCTCTTTTAGCGATTCGAGTGCCATTAATTTTTGATTGTTGTTTTCTTAATAGATTTTTTTTCTTGCAAATGAGATGAAAAACATTGTGTGTATCATGGGCAGTAAGGGGATAACAAACTAGAGTCATTAAAAGCCCTTCTAATACTCTCGTTAGTTATTCCCTTCTTACTTCCCTTGATGCACAATGTACTATTAAAAACTCACATTTTCTATAGGTAATTTATTAATTTACCTCGCGTAAAACATTTCGTATGGCAGTTATCCTGTTACCAGATTTTTTTTTTTTTTTATATGAACTATGGCTGTGTATAGATCGATTCACAAGAGCTATGGACCGAATGATTGAATGATAATATCTGTGTGCTTTACAAAATGGGTAATGGTATGGTATGGTTCCGTTGCAATAGTAAGTATTTGAAAGTGGATCTTGGCATTCGACACTAGATTACGCCATCCATCGTCAGTCATCCGGTGAAATTACTAGCATAGAGGCATTCCATCTTAGTCCTCAGGGTTGGCATCGCATTTGAGGTCTTAGGATTATAGTCTTGAGAATTCAAACGTATATGGGTCTCAGATTCCACTTACCATCAGGTGGCCTAAGTGCTCGTGTGCCTTCTCCTTAACATTAAAAAAAAAAAAAAAAAAAAAAAAAGTCAATGGCTAGGGCCGAGGTCCAGTCAAGGAAGTAGGTAATGTAATAAAAATTAAAAAATATAGGTTTTGTTAAGTTTATCTCATACACGTAGTTCGGCTTCAATGCTGTGTACAACTTATTCTGTGAATATGATAGTGATAATAATAACGACAAGGTTCTAAGTATGCCGGTGAGAAATAATAATAAATAAAATAAATAATAATAATAATAAATAATAATAATACACTTTAATAATAAATAATTCTAAGTGACCACAGAGCTGGCAGCTTCCTCGGACAGCGTATTAGCATTGCTATACAACGAGGAAATGCTGCCAGCATCTGTGGTACTTTGCCACGGGGGCCCTCACTTATTTAGTTTTAATTGATTTGTATTTAGTTTAGTTATTTTATTAAATATAGTGTATTATGTATTGTTATGAGTATTTAGTATTATAATTGTACCTAGTAAGCCTAAAATGTATATTGAGTGACTATATTTCAATGTCAAAATTTGGGTAGATACAACGGTATGTTTTTAAATAAATTAAAATATTATAGTTCTAGTTTTGAATTCCGTCAATATTGGGATGTGCACCATCTTATCTGGCTATAAATGACAGTAGGTAACGAAGGAACAAACATGCGTATATATAAGCAAACTTACGCATTCGTAATATTAATATTGGTGTTAACTATTCATCTGTACAGGTAACTGGAACGCCTACGAATGTAGAAAAGGCCAAACAAGCACTTGCCGAGAAGATTGTAGAAATGGAGAAAGAAAAGGAAGACAGGGACTTAAGGTAAAAAATTAATTCACGAAACGAAAACATACTGTAAGATTTTACAAGATACTAAAGCTGAGATTGTAATGATAAGGAGATCATAAAACTGTTAAATTAAAACTGTACATAATTAGGCCTTAAAACACTCGTGCGATCCTATTATGAAACTCACTGTCGCTCGTTTCATAAAACCACACTCGTGTTTTAAGGCCTCTTATTATGCATCAGTTGCTTTACTATTATAAGATACATAGGCTTTATAATCCTTTTAACCCGTCCTTTACCACGGGCGAAAATAAGCGTCCCCCCTTATACCAACATTTTTAAAAACTGAAAAAAATTATGATTTTCTATCTTCCCGAAAGTTTCACTAGGATTAAGGATAATTTATCTCAAACTTAATTGTTAAAAAAAAAAAAATTTTAAAAGCACTCAAAACTCCCTGGTAAGGGACAGGTCAAAATAGTGAACAGAAATATTGAATTGGCTAGCTGTTAAAGTATATGACGCGCAGGTCGTTCGAGCTGAAGTTCCAAGTGGACCCCGAGTACCACCCGCTCGTGATCGGCAAGGGCGGCGCGGTGATCACGAAGATCCGCACCGACTACGGCGTGCAGATCAACCTGCCCAAGCGCGGGGAGCCCGACGACGACGTCATCACCGTGCAAGGCTACGAGGACAAGGCGCACCAGGCCAAGGACGCCATCCTGGCCATCGTGCACCAGCTGGTCAGTTCATATATCAGGGATCGTATTATGAAATGTCAAAACATGCTGAATATCAATCAGTTTCAATCAATCGCCGAGTGAATTACGCGCGCTAGACTCTTTGATTCCGTCTTATCAAGGCTTAAATGATACCCGAAGACAAAGGAAGTGAATGTGTGTAAATGCTCTTGTCGAGATCTCAACTACTTTATGTACGGGTGGGCTTCATGTTTCCTCTAACAGCGTCTATATCGTTTATAAGTGTACAACCACTCATATTAATTAACTCTAGGATAACCAATATCGCGAGGAGGTGGACATCGACCCGCGCATCCACCGGCGGCTGATCGGGCTGCGCGGCAAGAACATCCGCAAGATCATGGACGAGTTCAAGGTCGACATCCGCTTCCCCAAGCAGGGCGACGACTCCATCGTTGTCATTGCCGGTGACGAGGACAACGTGCTCGACGCCAAGGATCACCTCCTCAACGTCGCCGAAGAATACGTAAGTATTTAACTATTCAAAATGTCTGGGACCCTATTTATTATTGTACTTTTTTTTTCCTCTATTGTATTTATTTTGATTTCCTATTACTTTTATTCTGTCAAGTTAACAAGAGCCATCATAACATTGACAATGTTGGTATAAAGATAATGTAGAATAAAGACTTAATGTTTTTTTTTGACGGAAACTACCAATGATGCATAATTTTGATACATGCTAAACCATTATTTATATTCTTAATTTGATTAATAGTAAAATAGTTAGGCCCTCTCATATTGTTGTGCTTTTACAGGGCTTCACATGTACATATGCCTGCTTTTAGCTCCACCTATTTAAATGTAATGAGACATGCAATAAATTATTTGAATTTGATTTTAAAATATTTCTTTATATTCTTTGCTCTAAAATGCGTTCAGAAACCGTAGCCAGCATAATGCTACAACCAATTTTACTAAAGTATAGTTCATATAGAATTGGTACGGAACGAAAGTCTCGTAATTTTTAAGTTGTTAATAAAACAAAGTTTCAGTATTTAAGTTTTCTCATTTAAGTGAATTTATGTAATTGTTTGAGAAAATAAATATCTTTAAACCGAAGTAACTTTGGTAAAAAATTAAAAGAAGATATATATTTTTATTAGATTAAAACTAAAAATATTAATTTTTCTTCATTACCTATGTAAAAAAATCGTACTTTTGCCGTGATCGATTTCATCATCGTCTGAACAATACTTTTGTCCACTTTCTTGGCCTGTTGGTTCCACGTGGATTGTAATGAATCGATTTTTTGGACAACTCTACCGGTCTTGTTCAATTTTTTTTCATAATAGCCCAGTAATTTTCGATTCGTCGAAACTGAGGGCAATTTGGGGGATTCAGCTCTTGGGGTATGTAATCCACCTGGTTTTTGGCATGCCACTCCAAAACTTTTTTCGAAAAGCTGGCTAAATTGGGCCAAAATTTTACAGGGCTGTCGTGGTTTTTTATGAAAGGTAAAACTCTTTTCTGCAGACACTCTTTGATGTATGTATTCGAATTCATAGTTGACGATGTAATGAAGGTTTGTGTCTTGAGACCGCAACTGCAGATTCCCTGCCATATCATACATATTTTTGCAAACTTTTCATGTTTGATGAACTTATATTCCTCAGCAACATTTCCTCTTGCGTCTCCCATATAATTTCCTATTTTCGATTTCCATTGTAGAAAACTAAAAAAGAGCACAAACCCAGCCCTAAAGTGTATTCTACGTCAAAAGTCTTGTGATCAAATTGCGATAGTCAGTTTTTTTATCACGGTACGAAAAAGGTTTTTTATTTATCCATAACTATGTGCCAGTTCTATATGAACTATACTTTATGAGAACTTTCTTGCCTGTGTTAGTAGGTAAAATCTGTACTGTAACGTTATTACACTATAGATTTTTGTAAGGTTATGAGTTATATAGAACAGATGTCAAGACTCAAGAGGGTCTCTATTCAAGTATCCATAGATATTATAGCAGCTATCGATACGAAACATCAATTCAGTTTGATTTTTTAATATAAACCGCACGACATTTGATCTTGAATGACATGAGAATAGGGACTTCAATTAGTTTGTCTATGATTTAAAAAACCATTCGTCTTGACGGAGGATCGAATTGCCGCCATTATTGTTGTCATTTGTTTGTTATTTTTTTGCTATTAAAAAAGTAGGGTTGTGAAGAGTTGTTAGTTTTTGTGTATATGTGTGTAGATAAAGTAGTGTGTGCAACTGTACATAATTAGGCCTTAAAACACTCGTGTGATCCTATTATGAAACGAGCGTCAGTGAGCACACTCGTATATTAAGGCCTCTCATTATGCATCAGTTGCATAAACTATTATTGGCCGATCTTGCAAAATGTATGTAACAACTAATAATGATGTTTATTTTTAGTTGCAAGACGTGTCGGACCGCTACACGCGACCGGCAGCGCCGTCGCTCGGAGACTTCGGCGAGGCGCTGGCCAGCGAGCCCGCGCCGCCGCCCGCCGCCGCCGCGGGCGTCCCGGCCGCCGGCTTCGTCGTCAAGGTAGCTTAATTTTACTATACGCAACATCTCGTACATTTCTTACACGGCAATTAGAGTTATCATCCGGCCGCAATCAACCGGGATGGATGGTACCGTTTGCACAGCAGTACTAATTAATAATTGAAGTATTTAACGGTTGAACATGCCAAAACTTGGGCATGTAAATGTATTTACTGCTACGTTAAAATTAAAGATGTGGATACTTTTTAATGCCATTTTAATCGTATAAGTAAACTATGTAATGATGACAGTCACATTTATGAAAGGTTTATATCTATCAAGAGTCGAACCGGCGACTTCAACAACGCGAACTTATTTTGCACGAACACACCTAACCCAATGCTCAGCTACGGGGATGTGGCAAATGGTTAAAAAGTCCTCAATCCACTGTTTGTTCCGTATCAATTGAAGAGGTTTAGGGAACGCTTAACTTGGAAAGAAAGCCAGGAAGTGATAGGCTGCAAGGTGTATAGAATAAAAAAGGAGGAACGCATCTTAAAAGATATTTGCCTCAAATTGATGCAGTTCATTTTTCCGTGAGTATGGTAGGTATATGGATTTTGAAATTAATATTTAGCTTATGATAGCAAAAAAATCTTACATGTTATATATTTACACCATAATATCACCAAAAATACCATTTAAATCCTTTAACTTTGATAACTTGTGGTGAGATTCACCACAAGTTATCAAAACTAAAGGATGACTACAACCTTGGATGAGCCCATATTACGGCCGTGTAAATGAATGCTGCATAACGGCTAAGGAAATACATTGTGTATAAAAAAAAAATGTTTTATAGCAACCTACACATTATGGTAACCAAACATACAGGGTGGAATAAATCAATGGGACATACAGTGGTGGACATATAATTAGAAACACTGGCGACGTATTTTACATTATACAAGGCAAGTTACCGTAAAACTTTTGTTTTTGGAAATTAAACAACAAAATGCATAGAATCGGCTCAACAACATATAATTCATTTAAAGAGTTTATAACTGGGTATTTTTCAAAGAAATTGTACCTAATTAAGAGCTGAAATTAAGTTACGGTAAGTTTTACATGTGAGTAACGAAAATTAACTATATAAATGGACGAGTAATTTCAACCACAACAACTTCTTTGAAAACTACCATTTAGATATTAAGTTACGTACAAACAAATTAACTGCATTTGTAGAAATGAGGTAAAAATCAAAGTTATTAACGTGTTAACGTAATCAATTACAATTTATTTGTGTAAAATTATGTTTGTTAAAAAACAATATTTAGTTGCATAGCCTTTGTTATTAATGACGGGCGTCTGCAACGACGTGGCATTGATTCAAGTAATTTCATACATTTATCGAGTGGGATCGAGTTCCATGCTACTAAGGCTTCGTTAAGTTCATTTTGACTGGAATTACGTTTAACGGAGACTTTTTAACGACGTACAGTCAAGTTCAAAAGTATGTATACACTTTAGTACCTTGTCTATTTAACGTCATTTTTAAACTGCCATATGAAATTATCCAAGCGATTAAAGTGACAAGGTACTAAAGTGTATACATACTTTTGAACTTGACTGTACCACAAATTTTCAACAGGATTGAATCGGGACTATTTGCAGGCCAGTCTAACGTGGTAACACGCTGCTTACTAAACAAGGATTTAACACTGCGGCCCGTGTGTTTTGGGTCGTTATCGTACTGAAAGATCCAGGTCACAGGCAAATGGTCGTCGGCGTAGGGAATCATTGTCTCTTCTAAGATGATTTTGTATTGAAATTGATCCGTCACACCTTCTATCTTACGGACGAGTCCAACTCCGCAACCAGGAAAACATCCCCATACGTTAATGTAACCACCGCCGTGTTTGACTATGCTCCTCGTGTATTTATAATCAAAAGCATGGTTTATTGGACGTCTAACGTAGCGTTTGCCGTCAGAATTCACCATATTTATTTTTGTTTCATCCGAGAATAACACTTTTTTCCATTCTCGTACGGTCCAGTTAAGATATTTCTTAGTAAATAATAATCGCTTCTCTCGGTGTTGCTTGGTAAGAACCGCGGTACCTTTCGAGAAACCCTCCCGAACAATTTAGCTTCCACTAATCTGCGGCGTACCAGTTTCGAGGAAATGTTCCTTGGGTCATCAGGTGAAAAAACTTAATTTCTAATCAATTTGGAGCCTTTAAACGGGTATTGTTTAGCTACACGTATTATTTGCAAATCTTCCTGGGTAGACGTTTTCCTTGGACGAGCCTTTCTAACAACATTTTCAAAAGTTCCGTTTCTTTTATAATGAGCAATAGTGTTGAAAACTGTCTTCACAGAACATTCTAGATGATTAGTAATTCTTCTATAAGTTCACTTTCGATCTAAATGTAATTTAATAATTAATTGCCTAGTTGACTTGTAACAACTCTTATGTAACCACTCTTGTGTTCTGCCGCCGAAACTACAGAAAAAGCGTAGTTTTTTTTTTTTTCTAAATTTAAAAATGGAACGAATCATGGATCCTGTTTCTAATTAGTTGTCCAAGCGGCTAGTAGTATAAAATCAACTATCATGATATTTAAACTTTTTTAATAATTAAAGATAGGTAGAACATTTATTTTTTATGTTATTTTTAACACATTCATTCTGTGTTTACCTAAGTTTTATGTACTGTTCCTAATTATATGTCCACCACTTAGCTGTATGTACCTTAGTATTTCCCCTTCATAGCGAGTGTTTATTTTTTGCATGTTTAATTAGATCTATTCCTGGCTCAGATAAGTTTTAAAAAACTTGTGTTGGAGTACTTCCCCTTCTTCCACCCCGTATATAGCCGACAGGACCCAGGTTTAAGATAATATTAGATATATTTCGTGACTTACGCTAAATAATCGGTCTTATTAGAACCTTGTGTTCTTAATATTTATTATTTTACTAGTGTTCGCCTGCAACTTAGTTGCAACTGGGGCGATGTTTCATGGATTAATAAATCTGACGCAGGTGGAAGCAATGTTGCACTCACAACCAAATTTGAAAGTATTAGTGTGTATAAAGTTAGGGTGCAGGTGAGCGATTAGTGACCGGGCTCGGGGCGTGTTTGTTGTGTTGCAGGGCGGGCCGTGGGAGCAGCGCGCGCCGGACACGGCGTCGACGCACGAGTTCCCGACCATGCCGGGCGCGCCGCGCGCCGCGCCCGCGCCGCAGGCCTCGCCCGCCGCCTGGGGCCCGCGCCGCTAGCGAACCCTGTTGCAGAACGTTACTCACCTTTACATTAGTAACTCTCGAACCCTCTACGAGCCTGTCACCGTTATGGCCTCCTCGAAATTGTTGCATTTGTGTTGTATCATGCGGGCTTTCAGTCTCTGTTACTTGATGCCATGCCAGATAGCAGAAATTTTTTGTTCTAAAAAGATTTACTCAAAAAGGAGCGTAACTGATATAATTAAAAGCTATATTTATGTATACATAAAATTATGTATTATTTTTATTTGTTCATATAGAACGGTTATAATGCAATCATGTGTCGTCGACGCCCCGCGGCTGCCGCGCCCGCGACGCGACCGGTCGGCCGGTTTCTGATGCGCTGCGCAGCTCATCTGAGATAACATTAATATTATTATTTGTTATTTATTAGAATTAACTTTCATTATTTAGGTCAAATCTATTTTTACGCGTCCAGTGAGATTGCTGCATTTTACGATAACTATTGTTGATCCGAATTCTGGCACCGAAATTAGCTGATCGGTTATTTATTTAAACGTTTCCGTATACGCATGCTGTTAATTGTAATGAATTATATACCATATAATGTTATAATTCTATGGATAATGCCATTTGACTAAGTTGTTAATATATTATTTGATGTATACAAGATGCCAGGGTCCTCTGAACTGTCGTGAACATACCCGACGGAGTATATTAACAAAGCTGACTTATTCGTAATATGTTGGATAATTATAAGTTTTAAAGAATCTTATTCTGTAACACATCATATTATGTGGGCAAATGTATAACCTTTGCAACATTACCATATTATGATAATCTTAACAAGCATGTAACCCGTTCGCGTCGTTCTGGAGGAGGTCTATATGCGTTTTGTGCATCTAGATGAGTGCATAATTCAAATGTTTTCGTGTACTTATTGGTTAAATTATAAATGAAGTGTCTATTTTTTCATAATAATTTTCATATCTTATTTTTTCTATACTATGTTTTGTAAGTGTTGCCTATAACAATAAATGAATCAGTAATATGATAAGTCAAGAATGAATATTTTTACAAAGTAATTTGTACATAGCAAATTGTGTTTGAAATATATAATAAATCTTTTACAAGAATAAAACGGGGTTTCTTTTGCCATTCATACTGTTACGTACGTCGCGGTAGTAAGTGATATAAATACACAATAACCCCGATAATTAGAGAAGGACTTTATCAACGCACTCATTTACGTTTACGAACAAAAGTCGCACGATAAGTTTCGATCTGAGTAGATGATAATTGGGTTCGCGCTTGTTCACACTGTTCGCTGTTTAAGTTACTAATGAATGATCGTAGCCGCAAGCGTTCCGCCTTCATACTCCCAATCCCAGACTGTTCCAGAATGCCTTCTGGAATGACCGATCAACTTTGACCCGCTGAGGACGATCTAGAGAATTCATAGCTAGAAGGTTCTACACATTTATTTTACAATCGCGATGCCCTTGTCTCACGGGTTCGGAATGTTCCACGTATTGCCGTCTCTAATCGTGTTCGCGTTCACACTTCTTGAAGGTTCTTCGTATCTCTCTTTCTAATCATGCTATCTCTATCGTTCTTAGTGTGTGTGAAATGTACTTCAAAGGCCTATACTGGGTCCTGAAAACGCCTGAAATGGGTGTAATCTAATCTGATAGAGGGTGGCCTCAAACGGACTGAAAACATGTTTCAGGCACCTAAAAACAAGTTAGTCGAAATTTTGTTAATCTGGAATGTGATAGAGCTACCTCTGAAACGGACTGAAACGACATTACAGCCGAAAACTCTTCCAAGGCACCAAAAATCACGATTGATAATTAAACTCCTAAGGCTTCGGCACACCGTATGCGTGCACGTTACACGCACGTGCACGTTCGCGTTCCACTCTTAGAATAAGAACTAAAGGCATAGAAGAAGCCTTAAAACGAAAGCGTCAAATCTGTACCTATCTCGAAAGTTTCAATACGAATGTTCAATAAGTTTTCCACAGCATTGTATAGTTGACATAATGTGACATAATATTATTGTATATGGATTCATACTTGTGCAACGCAGTGGAACGCGAAATCGCACGTGCCTGTCACACGCAAGCTGTGTAGCTCGGCCTAATCCATCTGCGTAACAATATACAGGATGTTAGGCAGATCGTGTGCCAAAAGAATACAGCGGGTAGGTAGGGTCACTGGCAACACACTTTAGGCTAATTAACACTCATCCTGCCCAAAGGTTTTTTTTTTTTATTTTATTTTGATATTTCTTAAAAGTTCACAGTTTTTAGGGTTCCGTAGCCAAATGACAAAAAACGGAACCCTTATAGATTCGTCATGTCTGTCTGTCTGTCCGTCCGTATGTCACAGTCACTTTTTTCCGAAACTATAAGAACTACACTGTTGAAACTTGGTAAGTAGATGTATTCTGTGAACCGCATTAAGATTTTCACACAAAAATAGAAAAAAAAACATAAATTTTGGGGGTTCCCCATACTTAGAACTGAAACTCAATTTTTTTTTTCATCAAACATGGGTTTGATGGATGGCCGTGTGGGGTATCCATGTATAGGTCTTCAAAAATTATATTGAGGTTACTAACATCATTTTTTTCTAAACTGAACAGTTTGCGCGGGAGACACTTCCAAAGTGTTGAAATGTGTGTGAATGATAGAACTAAAAAAAATATATGATGTACATGGGCCATTCCTACAAAAGTCGTACCCCTATTTAAAATGATGGTAAAAAATAATTGTTGAGATAAACGAGAAATGATGATTGATATAAGTAGTAAATAATATGTATTTTTAGAAAATAACATAATTCCACGTTATACTTCATCGGAATATATAATAATATTAACAATAAATTATAGGCGAATCAGGCCAGATTAATACTGAAGTATCCAGTTATTTTCTTTATCTGTTTCTGGACGAGTCAGGTGACTTTCTTTCAAACTAAAAACGGCCCGCTTGCATTGTGTAACAAGCTATAAAATTAAATAAAAAAATTACTGCAGCTTTATGCCAAATTGAAATAAAAGTGACACCTATATCTATACTTCTATAACATTAATATGAATAAAGTAACTCTGTCTATTGGTTTAATTATCCAAATCACGGGCAAAAGTTAGTGTAGGTATAATAATTATTGACCATGAAAGAAATCATCATAAAAAAGAAGCCATTTGCGCATATTCATTTTCACATTTAACAAACAAAAACATGCCTCAAATACAGAACCTCCTCATATTTAAAGGTGACTACATTTGGGGACGATTAAAACGCCAGGACGAATGAAACGTTTCAATCGTCCACACGCAAGTTGTTCCTACCGTCCCCAAATCAGTTTTTAATTCAAGGTCAAATATTAAACGCAAAAACAACTCGAACACTGATAATTGGCAATAATAAACATTCGTTAACTTATCACAATCACGCTAAAATAGTTTAATCAATTAAAATACAAAAACAAACAAAGTTATAAATAAATATACAAGATGAGAAATACTTACTTTTGACCGCGAAAAAATTAAATCGCTCCGTGACACCGCTGCGTTGCTCGGTCGCTCGCGCGCTACTGACCACAGATTAAAATATGGCCGGCGTGTTTCAATTGTCCCCGGTCTCCCCTACTGTATACCGAAGATACTGAACTGACGTTATTTAATAAGGGTTGACACTACTTTTGTAATTTCTTTTTTACGGATTATTTAGTAACACGTTGTATACTGTGAATATTTCGAGCGTCTACCTGTTGCCGTTATTAATACGGAGCAAAAACGGCAAAAGGAACACGTTGGTTGTATGGGAGCCCCACTTAAATATTTATTTTATTCTGTTTTTAGTATTTGTTGTAGCGGCAACACAACAAATAATCTATGAAAATTTCAACTGTCTAGCTATCACGGTTCATCAGATACAGTCTGGTGACTGACAGTCGGACAATGGAGTCTTAGTAATAGGGTCCCGTTATTACCCTTTGGGTACGGAACCCTAAAAATAGATACGCGCGCTGAGGATTCAGTAGAAAATAAACGTTGCGGTGGAATAATTGTACTCCCATACTTAAGTCTACATTACGGTCGATGCTCCAACTGCAAATTTCAGATTTAAGTAGCAAAAATGGTATTAAGTATGCTAAATGAAGGTTAAATGTAGGTATTTATGTTCAAATGTATTTTGAAGCTGTAGGTAAGTTTTTTAAATATTAACTACAAAATATTTCTGTATCAGGTATTTGAAGTACGAAACACAAATTACATTTTAAGCAAGTACTTGAAATACAAATACTAAATACGTATTTGTGTTTCAATTACGTACTTTAATTACAAATAATTCAAATACTGCCCAACTCTGGGTATATAAGCTATATGAGAGCGAAAATCCTGAACTCGAGTTAATGGAGTACGAGGGCAGCACTGAAAGTTTCGGGAATCTAATACTTAGACACATATTTTTGACACATATCATACCTTTTTATAATTCGAAATAATGGACCATTCTCCATTCAGCCCCGACTTAAGCCCCAATGACTTTTTCACATTCCCCAAAATTAAGGATAAGTTGCGTGGTCAGCGATTTCAGACGTAGGAAGCAGCAGTGAAGGCTTTTAAAATGGCCATTTTGTCGACCCCTACTTCAGACTTCAATAAGTGCTTTAATGACTGGTTTGATCGCATGGAAAAGTGGATAAAATATAAAGGAGAATACTTTGAAAAACAATAAAAATACTTTTATTCAATTTAACTGCATATTTTTTTCTATTCCCGAAACGTTTAGTTTGACCCTCGTAAGCCGGTTGCTGTCACTAAAATTGGCAAGGGCTGTATAATTAATAATTTAGTAAGTACTATTATTTATCTGGGCGTGATGTGTGTACACTTAACCATAACTGTTATTATGATAACAGTTATGGTTATAAGTTTTGCATTAAGTGATTTATGTTATTTAGACACATCTATATACCTACCATCAGAAATATAGTTAGTATTTTTAACTTCGGAACTAATATTTACTATAGTAGGTGCAAGTGCCATGATAATGGTCACCCTACCTAAGTAAGATAATTATGTTTTAAATTGTAATAACTTGATAAAAATGATACGAAATGTACAAAATAAAATAGGTATAACATTCATATAAAGACACACGACGCTAAAATGTATTAATACTAACGTTATATTATAATCCTAACGTAAAAATTTATGAATATGGCTATATGCGGGTATGAGGAGAAAAACTGCCGTTTTATCCCGCCAGGTGTCGCACAATAGACAATGCTTAATCTCAACTTGTCATCTGTCAAATCCCATACATTTTATGTTAATAACGTCGTGAGATTACAATTATTAAGATTTTTTTTATTTAAAATGGCCCTGTGTAGTGCTCTAAACTGCAAAAATAAAGGCGTTCACGCTTTCCCTAAAGACCGAAAGTGTAGAAAAGCTTGGGAGAAAGCGTTAAGTATCAAAAACTTTAAAGCAAAAGACTCATCGCGTTTATGTTCCATGCATTTTACATCAGATGACTATTACGGACAAAGTATATACACAAGTAAGTTACTTAATTCATTCTTAATTTATTTTCGATTTTCGTAATTTAAAGCCAAGCATCAAAACTTTAAAGCAATGGTAACTTTCTTTCAGATTACGAGCCGAAAGCGAGATTCCTAAGGAAAACTGCCGTACCTTCAATATTTTCATTCAGCGTTTCAAAATTAGATACACCAAGTGCAATAGCCCGTCAGCAGCGACTTGAGACGAGGTCTCAGAAAAAGTTACAGTTTGAAGAAACTGTAACTCCATCAACAAGCTGCCAACCATCAATAAATGAAGAAAGAACTATGCCACACTTCATGGACGTAGAAGAAACTGTAACTCCAACAACAAGCCACAACCCATCAATAAATCGAGGAAGTAAAGTGCCAAACTTCATGGATGTTGCCAGTGAAATAGAAATCAGTGCGGATATAAATGATTTTACAGTGCCCATTTTAAATAATCCTAAATTCTCATCTAAAGAGACGCAAATTGACATGGAACACTTGTTTGGAACAATACATAGATTCAAAAATGATGATAAAGCGATTCAATTTTATACCGGCTTTGAGTCTTACAAGAAGTTCTTTTTTGTATACTCCACTTTGAGTCCTATGGCCCATAAAATACAGTATTATGGTAGTTCTGTTATTTTGCTCGGCCCTGAAGATCAGTTCTTTTTAACAATGATGAAATTAAGACAAAATAAATGTATTTTTGAATTAAGCAGATTTTTTAATGTAAGTACTACTACGGTGTCAAATATATTTATTACCTGGATAAATTTTATGTATCAACTATGGACAAAACTCAACACATGGCCAAGTAAAGACTTAGTACAGTATTATATGCCTGAACACTTTAAAAATTATAACACAAATATAAGGGTGATTTTAGATGGGACCGAATTTCATGTCCAGAAACCTAAAAACGCGACTTCTCAACAAGCATCATGGAGTAGCTACAAGCATGCAAATACTCTTAAAGTTCTTGTTGGAGGTACACCAGGGGGATTGTTATCATACTGTTCTCCTGCATATGCTGGGTCTGTGAGTGACAGGCAAACAGTGGAGAGAAGCAATTTAATTAGTAAATGTGAAAGTGGTGACTGCATCTTAGCAGATCGCGGATTTAATATTCAGGACATGTTTGCATACAAAAATGTTGCTGTTAATATACCTACATTTTTAAAGGGTAAAGCACAGTTACCAGGTTTAACAGTTTTAAAAGATAGGAATCTAGCTAGTAAAAGAGTGCACATTGAACGCTTAATTGGCCTCACTAAAACATACAAGATTTTAAAAAGTGATATGGATCACAGTTACATTCCAATTGCAGGTAAAATCTTTTTTATTTGTACTATGTGTTGTAATTTTAGAGAGAGCATAATGAAATGATTGTGTTAAGTTTAGTTTAGTAATTTGATATTTTGCAATTATGGTTTTAAGGGAATGAGCGAAAATAAATAAAACAAAAATCTTATTTTATGGTTTTATTAAATCATAATTTCTGTAATAATATTTATTTATGATCTCTGGTTTTAAATGGTTTTCAAAAAAATTAACTAACTTTGAAACCATTTCAATAATGAAGCAATCGTCTCGCTTCAAAAAAATGACTTGTATTTCTTTAAAAGTATATACTATCAAATTACAATACTTTCTGTTCGAGCAATACAGCTGTCCCTGTATTTGGTAAAAATATGGATGATTTCTTTTCAAATGAAGTACACCATCAATATCTTCAAGGTATGGAACTGTGACAGCAAGTACAGGCATATACCTTGCAGCATAGGGACATTTAACTTCAATGACTGTCTCATTGCCCAAGAGACCATCTGGTGAAGCTGCCAGAAACGGAAACTGCTCCGATATGTGCAGTCCAGTTTTCTCTACTTTCAATCCAAAGTATTCCTCATATTTAGCTATAGCGGTGCTTTCATGGATTTTACCATGAGTGATAGCTCTGGTGTGAATAGCTCTTGGATTCATTATTCTTTCAATCAAATTATGCTTGCCTGTTGTAGCATGGCAAGCTACATGAAATTTGCTTGAAGTTAGTCTGCAACAACGAAGGTCGTGCCATTTTTGTGACTTGTGCTGCAGCTTAGTAGCTTTTGCCGTATTTGCAATTTGCTCTGGTGTCACATTTTTTAAAAGTAACTTTTCTAGCAACAACTCTTTTTCATTTTGGTTGGTGTAGTAGCTATGATCCCACTCGACAGCATAAGGATTAGCTGGTTTAATTGTTTGGAGAATGGGCATTATTGATTTCCCAAAGTTAATGGCTTTACACTGCCCCTGAAAGTAAGTACTAGCTCCGACCGAAGCATATCGAGCGGTTAACAGGCAACGAGACTCGTACATATCTTTGCCTTTATTCCGGGCATTAAATTTTTCAAAATATCCCTGAATTTCGTGCCTATCCAAAGGTGGAATGGGCGAATCGGCATTGATGTCCTTAAAACACGACACAGGCGGACACTCATACCTAGGATCGTCACAAGGACCAGGGTCTGCACCAAAATTAAAATTTCGGTGATACGCTTCCAATCTAGAACAAAAAGCGTAGCATTAATAAAGCAAATAACCATATAAAAGCTAATTTAATATTTATAACCTCAAATATTGTTTTAGCGTACCTTTCGATCAAATCAGCTTTTTTACCAGCTACAGAGGCATTTCTCTGTCGCAATTCATTTTTTAACTGCACCACAGTCATAAATGAATACATTTTCACTGTAAATATCGAGAATTTCCGAAATTACTTCTGACAGCCAGAGCTAACAAACGCAATAGAGCAGGGTCGCTTGTGTCGCCATCTACGCAGAGTTTTTAGTTCCTCTCCCAATTAGGGTAAAAATAGACTTACCTGTGAAATCTAGTGCTACAATTTGGTTTCCACACACTTCTGCAATTGCACTATACAATACATTATATTAATTGAGAATTTATCAACGATACACTTTTTTTATTTATATAAAAATTCGAAGTGGTAGATTTTTTTTTGACAGACCGGCTAGTGTTAATTTGATTATTCGGAAATTGTTGCTTTAAAATGGCAGCTACTAACTAACAGGGAAATGAAGAGCGTGAAGGGCCGATCTTTCGTTTAGGTTTTTTTATTGACTTCAAAATAGTGGGTACTTATATAATTTGTCAAATCTTGATAAATCAGTAAATCAAGAATAGAAATTCAGAAGAACGTCGAACCTTGTAAAATCTTGCTATGCTCATCCAAGAAGCTTGGGCTCGTCTATCCATGACACTTTTCATTGGAACTTTTTAGGGTTCCGGAGTCAAACCAGGAATCCTTATAGTTTCGCCATGTCCGTCCATCCGCAGCCTAGCGCAGAGGCTCTTAGTCCTAGAAAGCTGTAATTTGGCATGAATATGCATATTAGTCACGCCACCTAACTGGTACAATAAAAAGTAAAAAAGAGAATATTAAGGGTACCTCCCCTACACGAAACGTGGGGATGTATTTTTTTCTCGTCTACCCTATAGTGTGGGGTGTCGTTGAATAGGTCTTTCAAAATTATTAAAGCATAATATAACGAATTTTAAAGGAAAACTATCACGACTAGAGTCTGGCAAACGAAAGCTTGACCTTCTTGAAGACCAGTGCGGTCTGTTGCAGTGGAAATAAATTAAAATGAATTGACCATCCTTTTACTCATTTATTACTCACATTTTGGCACAGAAGTTTCACATATATAAAGTCAATGAAAATAGGATAAACCAGGAACAGCTTGGGAAAGCGCGTCCTGCCGGTAGGATTACCAAAGAGAAAGAGGAAGCGATACAAGCATAGACAATATATTACATACGTGCAACATAAACCTAACCATACACTATTTGGTATTGTAAGGGTGGTTATACAACATAAGATATTTCTACACTTCCCCTCACAGCTTACAACACCATTGCAACATGCCTAAACACAAAAGAGACAAGAAAGACTATACACACATGACAAACAAACATTTGTATTTCTTAGCGTCTCTAATGTAAGGAATGAACCTAATATAATATTAATTATATTAATGTTAACATTGATCACAATGTTTACCTAGAGAGAGACTTCAACTCTATACAAATTTACACAATAACATGCTATCACATGACACAAACACGGATCAATCAACAGTTATAAGCATACTATCACATGGCTGTACATTTACATTGTTACATGCCTACATTACTTAACATTCATGCCATGAATAAATTTGGAATGTTTACAAAAGCTCAGCGGTTTCGTAAGTACATCGGCTATCATTTCTTCAGTTGGTAAGTACTTAACAGTTAATACATTGTTATGGACTAAGTCTTTTATGTAATGATACCTGACATCGATGTGTTTAGTGCGTTTATGACAATATTCTTTAGCCAGCAGCAGTTTGTGTGCACTTTGGTTATCATTATACACGGTGATGCTTGGTTTCACACATAAAATCTCTGCTAAAAAGTTCTTAATGAAACACAAGTCCTTACAAACATCATTGATGGCAATAAATTCACTCTCTGTGGAACTAAGTGCAATACAACGTTGTTTCCTAGATTCCCAGTTTATAATGCTTGAACCTAATTTTATAACAAAACCAGTATATGAACGTCTATCTAACGTGTCATTAGCCCAGTCGGCGTCTGTATATGCAGTTATATTTAATTCTTTACTCTTTATGAAATATAAGGAATAATGAATTGTTCCTGCTAAATACCTAAGGATTCTTTTAGCTGCAAGCCAATGACTCTTATTAAATTTAGAATTATACTGACTTAAGTGGCTACACGCATAAGCTATATCAGGTCGACTGCATACAGCTAGATACAGCAGTGAACCCATCAGTTCTCTATAATTATAAGTTTCATCACACAGAGTTTCATCATCACTATCGAGCTTACAACCTACAGTCATAGGTGTTGATACAGGTTTACAGTTTTCCATATTAAACCGCTTGAGCACTTTCATAATATATTCACTCTGATCAAGTTTTAAAACATCTTTCTCTCTTGTAACATTTATCCCAAGACAGTTCTTTAAAGTGCCTAGATTTTTGCAATTAAATTCGTTTTGCAATACATTTAGCAGCTCATTTTTACGCGAGCTGTTATTAGAAAATATGTAAAAGTCATCTACATACAATGCTATGATTAATAAAATATTCTTATTTTTACTTATATAAATGCATGGTTCATATTTACTTTGTAAGAACCCATTTTCACATAGTATTTTGTTTACTTTGTTATTCCAAATTCTACTTGCTTGTTTTAGACCATAGATACCCTTTTGCAACAAACAGACTTTATCTTTATTACCATTATCAAAACCTGGTGGTTGTTCCATGTATATGGTTTCCTCAAGATCTCCATTAAGAAAGGCTGTGGTTACATCAATGTGATCTATGCTCAGATCAAATTGACAAGCTAAAGCAAATAATATTCTCATAGTACTGTGTCTTACGACTGGTGAAAATGTGTCCTTATAATCCACACCATGAACCTGCGTATAACCCATGGCAACAAGTCTTGCTTTATATTTTTCAAAGTTACCAGATGCATCCTTTTTAATTTTATATACCCATTTCGATTTTATTACATTGGTATTTTTAGGTCTATCAGTTAATCTCCAAACTTTATTAGCTATCAGAGAGTCATACTCACTTTTCATGGCAGTAGACCATTCTGTGCTAAGTGGACTATTAATTGCTTCCTTATAGGATGCAGGTACACTTTCATTGTCGACAGACGTGACGTTATGCGCGACCAGGGAGAAGTCAGACGTATAATCATCATACCTTTTTGGTGGTTGTGACCTTGTAGACCGTATAGGTCTAGAAGAACGATCAGCAGGAGCACCCACTGAGGGTAGCTCTTCCCCTGAATGTGACGGTCGCTGCGACAGCGCTATAGGCTCGCACGACGAGTCACTTGGGACTGACTCTTCTTCATTCTCACTGCCGGTACAGTAGTGATCTGGATCTGAAAAAACCATGGGAGAATTGTTAAAGCTATGACTAGACATATGAGGTTCTTTATTTGGACTAGACATAGGGGTCTCATTGATTTGACTAGACATTAAATTAATTTCATTATTTTTATAATTATTATTAAATGTCACTTCATATTCATAAAATAAATTGTCATTGTCTTTTTCATTAAAATTCACCATGTCTAAATTATTGTAAAATTTATTTTCTAAAAATACAACATTCCTTGACAAAATTACATTATGGGGGTCAAGTGGGTTCAATAACCTAAAACCTTTTGTTGTTTCACTGTAACCAACAAAAATGTAAGGTTTACTTTTAGGATCTAGTTTGCGACGTTTCTGTTTAGGTATAAGCGAGTAAGCAATGCACCCGAAGACATGAAGGTGACTAAGGTCCGGTTTCGAACCTGTCCAAACCCCTTCAGGAGTTTGTCCTGCTAAAGCTCTGGTGGGGCTCCTATTTTTCAAATAAGCTGCAGTCATCACTGCCTCACCCCAAAAACGCTTGCAGAGACCAGCTTCTAACAGCATGCATCTCGCCTTCTCCAAGAGTGTCCTATTAAGACGCTCAGAGACACCATTTTGCTGCGGACTGTAGGGCACAGTCTTTTGATGAATGATGCCCTGTCCCTTAAGAAACTCAGCAAAACTATTATTGCAATATTCTGAACCCCCATCTGAACGAAGTATTAAAATTGGCAATCCAAGTTGTTTTTCAACTTCATTTTTAAAATTAATAAAATGGTTAATTACCTCAGATTTATTCTTCATCAAGTAGATATAGGTCTTCCTGGAGTAGTCATCCGTCAAACTTAGCATATACCTTGCACCTCCAAAGCTGTTCTCCTGCATCGGGCCTGCTACATCACTATGTATAATTTCTAAAGGTTTTTTTAGCTCGTGTAGCCTCGCCTACGGGGAACGGCAAGGCAACTTGCTTCCCGAGCAGACAGGTCTCACACTTTGCTTCTGAACATACCTTGTCAAGCTTATTGATGACACCATCTACAGTCATTTCACCGATGCCCTCCGCTCTCATTGACTCACTGTTAGCCAGTGTAACCTCACTGCCATTGCCTGGTAGCTCCTGATAGTTGCTTAGCAAGTTCTTGTTGTTGCAAAGATGATTGGAGCACCCAGAGTCCAAATACCACGACGACTTCTTGACGAAGAATGCTGTTGTAGTTGCATCCGCAGCCAGTAGCGAGTGATTCTTCATCTTGTCTTTTCTGTATTTGAAGCATTTGTTTTTAATGTGGCCTATTTTTCCACAGTAATGGCACGTTGGTTTCACAGCTTTCATGGTAGGACGATTATGAGACTTGGAAAATAAAGCAGTCTCTTCAGTGCTAGAGTTGTTTGATTTCCTCGACTCCTCTTGTAGTAGTCTGGATCGCACCATTTCTACAGTTAGGTCAGCATTTGCTATGTTAGCAGTCTCTAAATTACTGACTAGGGCGTCGTATTCACGAGGCAAACCGCTCAGCAACAGTTCGATTATTTCCTTGTCTTCAATTACTTTATCTATGTCCGCCAATTGATGAACGAGAGACATAATTGATTCCAAATAACGCGACATGCAGTTGAATTGATTATATTCAGTTTTATGCAATTGTCGAAGCAGAAGAACTCTACGATATAAACCTTTATTTTCAAAGACATTTTTTAGGTTAGTCCATGCTGTCTTCGCTGTGTCAGCGTTACGAACATGTTGAAGGCATGGTGGTGACACGCTTAAACCGATGCGGGCTAGAGCGCGGTTAACACGAGATGCGTCATTGTCTGTTCCATCTACGGCATCCCATAAGCCGTCGAGAATTAAAAGCATTTTCATTTGATACTTCCATGTGCAGTAGTTTTCAGCTCCACGCAATTTTTCTATAGCGTTGTTTGAATGACTTGTAGTTATAGTTGGCTGATTGTTAGTTTCACTAGCCATTTTGTAATGAGTACCTTAGCGTCTCAATCTCCCGATGCGATGCGACGACCACGCCACGTGTTCGATGTGGGCACGGCAACGACGGCGCGGCGCACGACAATCACGACGACGGAGAAGAAGTAGCACGGCGAGCAGCGTTGTTATGCCAGCGCCATTGTGCTCAACGAAGCGGCACTCTAAATTTAATGGTGTTGAAATAGGCTGGACAATTTATTCGACTGGGGCCACCATAACCTCTTGAAGACCAGTGCGGTCTGTTGCAGTGGAAATAAATTAAAATGAATTGACCATCCTTTTACTCATTTATTACTCACATTTTGGCACAGAAGTTTCACATATATAAAGTCAATGAAAATAGGATAAACCAGGAACAGCTTGGGAAAGCGCGTCCTGCCGGTAGGATTACCAAAGAGAAAGAGGAAGCGATACAAGCATAGACAATATATTACATACGTGCAACATAAACCTAACCATACACTATTTGGTATTGTAAGGGTGGTTATACAACATAAGATATTTCTACAGACCTGAGAAAGCGCGGCAATTCAAAAAATATGTGGTATTACTAATTATAGTACGAAAAAAATGTTTTGATGGAGTCTGGCAAACGAAAGCGTGACTTGGACTTATATAAGTATCAAAACATTTTTTCCTACTATAATTAAGTAATACCAATGAATTGCCGCGCTTTCTCAGGTCACGCTTTCGTTTGTCAGACTTTAAGAAGACATCATTGGTTCTTGAGAGACAGGCGATTAAAGTGTTTATACCTACTAAAATCATCTAAAACAGCACCAATTGATATTAAAAAGAAAATTTGTTATTATTTGTTGATTTTTATGTTTGTAGTACTTGACGGCTTCGGAACCCTACACTGAGCATGATCCGACATGCTCTTGCCCGGTTTTTGTTTTTAACCTGGCAATTTCAGTTAATGTGTGAGAAGCAAGAGAGAGGGATAAAAAACATATTCAGGGGTCATTAAACTCTTCACAAAAATGTTCTAGGTGCAATCTCCAGTGTCGTATATAAGCTTCATGGCACGGGCGTAAAAAATCGCTAGCCCTTTTAGTAAAAATGTTAGCCTTTGCCATATTTTAGGGATAGTGTACTACCTCAATATGAATGTTCAATAAGTTAAAAAAGAAACGACTATAGATTCTTGCTAAAACTAGCCATACACACTAAGGTATTGTCAACTAGGATAAACGGTCTCCAACGACACCAACTGGACACCATGGTCGTAGATTATAATTATGTATACATGCAACAGTGTACGACAGCAACAGTGTACGACCACGATATTTTAGTTTATAGAACTGTCCCTTTTTGGCACACCAAATCCCCATAAGACTGTACATATCAGCTATATGTATATTGCCTTTTATTTTAGCGCTCCTTCTATGCCTTTAGTTCTTATTCTGTAAGTAGCCCGCTCCTCCCGCTTTTATTTCAATGACGTGTCACTTGACGTGACGTGACGAAACAGACAATCAGAGCACAGATTAGGTAGAAGGGTAGGGTATGGCTAATTGACGTTATAAGTTATAATAGTGTTATAATATTATATACTTATAATAAGTGTCACAGTGTCACAGACTCACAGTTCAGTTTGAGTACTTTGAGTTCTCATGAGTACGGTTTCCTCACCTAATTTTCAGATTACTGAACGGGCATATGTAATTTTCAGGGCCCCTGACCCTGAAATAAATGACTTGTGACAAACTGAATTAATTAATTTTCGAAGTGACTAACAGTTACACATTTAATGTAAAATGCAAGAACAATGCTCAGATACTAATGTGTATGTTTCTTTTTAGATATTTAAATGTTTGATTTTTTCTGGCGTTGGTGTGAAATGATTATGACTAAATTACGAAGAAATTTATGCTGTTGATGCGTGGTTAACTGATACAAAAATACATCAAGGAATCTTTCAGGTCCCTGAAGATACCTTTTGAATCTGCTAAATATGCCTCATTGGCATGTGAAGTCTTAAATGTTGACAATGAATTAAAAGGCAGCGGTGTCAGAAGAACAATATCAACAATCAATGAAATCCTTATAATGTCAGTATAACTTTTATATTCGATACTTGTTGACTTTATTAAACTTGTCAAACATTATTATTACTGTTAACTCATCCAAGTTTTCCTATGTGCTCTATCTCTGCCTGGACTTATTTGAAAGAAAATAATGTGAATTTTGTCTTGGGTATATCTTTAATCTTTCTTCCTGAGGGAGTTCAGGCAATGGGCAACCTACAGAGGATTATTATCCCAGGAAAGTTACGATGTCTGTGTGTGGAGACAACAATAAGTATGCAAGTAAATATATTATGTATGTCAAAAGGTAGCTTGGCAAGTTCATAATTCATAACTATTTCCTTATTAATCCAACTAAATTTATGTCTGCAACAGTAAAAACAAAATAAACTTGCTTTAATTGTGCTAAAATAGGGCAAACATGGCAGAAGTTTGTATTGTTTACTTTGTAAATATTAAGTTTTTTTTTTTTTAATATACAAATAAATTCCACTTCTTTTGTTCCTGCGTCACATAAACAATAATTTGCAATTAATTGCACAAAATATATTGGTCCAGTTTTGGTATGATTATTATTTTATTTTCGTTTTATTCACGCTTCTTGTATTGAACTGAATCCAACTGAAAATAAACAGGATAATTGAAAATAATTTTGAATATGAAAAAAATCTGGCAATGCTCTGTTATATCTTTTTGTTACTCTTTTTTGGATTTTAGTTTTCGTCCTTGTATCTGGTATCAATACATTTTCACCATAAAAATAGTAAAAACATTTTTGTTTAGTAATTGCTTTTTAGGGTACACATTTTGGTGGATTTAAAAATAAAGTATAGCTCCATGACTGTCTACAAAACATTATGCCTGATATCCTATATTTTCTTTGTTTACTGTACTTGTAAGTTTTGTAAAATTTGACTGGTTTTTGCATTAACAGTCAATGTCCCAAGCTAATTATAACATTAATAAAATAACAGATTGGTTGGTTTATCCATTTAATAAATGTTAATAATAGGAGAACTAAGAAAGATTTCGCATGTTTAATCAAACAAAGAATTAACTCAGAACCAAATTCAGTTTTAAATAAAACTATTAACAGAAGTCAATTGTTTGAAATTGGAATGTATTTCTATTTCACTATATTTCTTTGTTTGATTAAACGTGTGATTTCTTGTATGGGGGCCACTTTTTATTATTTCTTGTTATAGCAGCAATAGAAATACACACTTTATAGTTTATTATGGTTCATGACATACAGCCCACTGACAGACAGACGTTATTAATAGTCCTGTTGGAACCCTAAAAAACATGTTTGTCTTACAATACTGTTCTCAGTATTATCAAAAGTTTTTTTTGTTAATTTCAGAAATCTATATGGGCAAGATTTAAAGAGATTAAGAGTATCTGCTAATGCTGTACTGAACAATATTATCCTGATAACAAAAACAATTTATCAAATTGAAAAAAGTTAATGTGCAAGGAAGATTAACATGCCAGAGCACACTCCCGCGCCTACACCAGCAAGATCATTGTATGGGTTTTTCATGTATTTGTTTAGCAAAACAATTCAGGGCATATATTGTATATGGGCCTTTGTTCCTGATGAATACCTTCATTCATTAAACATATTCTACTATCCACAAAAGTACTGGGCTACAGCAGTTCCAATCCAATGCTTGGTAGTTTTACAGTTATTTACTTTTGTAATATATCCAAGCATTAATTTATGCATGACCAGCAGTATTGATAGTATTAACACAATATCAGATCCTTATTCTTGTTACAGCATTGATCCAACTGATAATTGTTCTAAAGTGCCAGATACATGTGTTTGTACCAAAGAAAAAAGTTGTTCCAAACATGAGTATTATGTCACAAACAGTGAAAAAAATGAGAGCTCTGTACCACAGCTGTATGATTTAAATATCCGCCATGTTTGCAAAAAACTGTATTTAAATAGATAGATACAAATGAATATGGTATTACAAATATGTACACGTCAAAATCAATTGTTTCATTTACCTACGCGCTTCCCTCCCTAACATCCAGTTATGCTAATCAGACTTTGTTATTTGTTAGTCAGCACGGCATTCATTAGGCTCGGACCGTTTTGTAACGTGGTGTATTGTAAAGTCACATGAGTGCCTATTTGAAATGGCTCTTAACCCTTCAAGGCTTTAACTTTGTGTATGTAAGATGCTGCAAATGTAACGTAATGTGTAATGTAGCATTACAGCATTATAAATTATTTTACTTTACCAGTAGTTAGGTAAAACTAAATTTTTAAACAGCTACATTATTTATTATTAGCCCTTACCAGTAACTCGTTCGTGTGGAAATATCATAGTTTACAATAAAGTATCGATATAGATATCCCTATCGAGTACTTGTACAATCAGTTTGCAGAAATTCATCTATTCCTTTTTCAGCCCTGAGTGGTGAATTTTTTTTAACTCCTCGGTGAGTAGGAGGTAACCTTGGTTTCCGTTCATTTTCAGCGAAAATACACCCCTATTGCTTGAAACAATGAGGGCCTCCTCGCTCCATCGCCTCAACCGATCAACCTGAAATTTGGTACAGAGATAGGTGGTTTCAAGCCTGGAGATGGACGTAGGCTACTTTGTATCCCGGAAAACTGAATCAACTGATTCAAGCTTGTAGTAGAATTTGTTTATTTCACTGCTATGCCTGCGATCCATTAATGTTTGGGTCACTAAGTCCATATTTGTACCAAATTTTGCCTGTTTTCGTCCATTATATTCGGATAATGTAGGTAGAGATAGACATATGGGCGCTATCTTATTTGGGTGATGGCACCAGTGTTGAGCACTTTAAGCTGACAGGTACCAATAATGGACACCTAACTCTACATTTAACCTTTTCAACGCCTTACATCAGATACAAATGCGTCACTCACGCGCCAAAAATGTATTAAAAGTCACGCCATACGAAATAACGTCTCTTTTAAACTGTACCTGTCTGTGACAACTATAAATGTCGGTGGCGTTGTAGGCACGACAGCTCATGACTACTTTAGGCGTCATTGGCGTTCAAAGTAAGATCATAGACCTACGATCATAATTTTATTGTTGCAAAAGTACCTAAGGGCTAATTAGCCCTTCTGTTAAATATAAATCATAGTATCCATCATTGGTGCTTGTCCATTTACTGGTTCCATCACCCTACTGATTACTGATGTGTTAATTTAAATTGCGTGAACACCTCTGAATCCTACATCTATTTCATTTGAAACAAATTTTACCTTCATATCTTTAGGGGTTTTTGAGTAAAATGACAGACGGACGATAAGATAACTTTGTAAACCTAAAATAGTCTGATTGACTGACATGACACGTCGGGGACCGCTTAGTAGCTGGGGTATTTATTAACCCCGACGCAAAAAGTTTGATTTGTAAGTGTGTGTGTATGTGTGTTTCTGTGTGTGTGTGTCTGTCTGTGGCACCGTAGCTCTTAAACGCTAGAACCGATTTAGATGCGTTTTTTTTCATTTGAAAGCAGGTTTTCTAGCGGTGGTTCTTAGATATACATACATACATAACATTACGCCTTCACTCCCAGAGTGGAATATGCAGAGCTACAGAAATACCAACAACTCTAAAAAGACATGTTAATAATTCTGTAACCACATTTTGCACAAGTAGGCCGAGATGTTCAATAGTGTTTTAGTGACAGGTTGCAAGCCCATCGCCTAACAATACTACAAGCCTTTATTCCCTTACGGCCGAAAACTATATTTAAACCGCGGACAGATAGCCTTACTTCGGATTAAATTTTGACACATTTTGTATGGGCAAATGTCAAATTTCAACCCGAAGTAAGCCTTATAGGTCACTAGTAGAATGACTCGGTCGCAAAATTACCGACTCGCAAAATGACCCCATCGCTTGTAGCCCACATCTCAAAATGTCTGAGTCGTAAAATGACCACATCGCTTGTAGCCTACTTCTCAAAACGTCCGAGTCGCAAAATGACCACATCGCTTCTAGCCTACTTCTCAAAATGTCTGAGTCGCAAAATGACCACTTCGTTTGCGTTACTAGGTAGGTTAGGTTCGTTAGGTAACTTCAAATGCCCGAAGGGCAAATTTCCCTAAAATAGCAGCCCCGCCGTGCGGGGCTTAAAATGAAATGACAGGCATAAAATGAAAAAAGCAAAGTGGTCGTTTTGCGGCTCAGTCATTTTGAGACGTGGGCTACAAGCGATGTGGTCATTTTGCGACTCGGACGTTTTGAGAAGTAGGCTACAAGCGATGTGGTCATTTTACGACTCAGTCATTTTGAGATGTTGGCTACAAGCGATGTGGTCATTTTGCGATGTGGTAATGTTTCGATCTAGTCACTCTACTAGTGACCCAGCCTTATTTATCCGCGGTTTGAATATAGGGTTCGGCCGTTAGTCGCCTCTTACGACATCCACTCCACGGGCAGATAAAAGTGGGATGGTTGCCCCACATTTTGAAAATGTATTTTTTTTCCGAAAATATTATATTTAATTAATAGATTATTATTTGTTATGAAAACCATGTCTATTAGTTACTTCATTGTTATGAGTGATTGATTAAAAATGTAACGTATATTTTAAATACATACATACCGGTCAAAATCATAACTCTCCTTTTTGCTTCGCCGTAGTAGTAAAAAAAATAATTATACCTATTCCGAGTACTAGTAGCGAGGATACCTAGATGCCTATAGGTAATATAGGTTAGATGCCCCGATGCTTTTATTACTATGAGGATAGTTGCCCTTTGGGATGAATTAAGTACAAATATAATAAATGCGTCTTATTTAAATTTATTAAAAGACATAAATCACTTCCGATTAAATTATAACAAAAAAAAATCTTAAGTGGTCAATAGCACTTATGGTTTGTTGCAATTAGTATATATAACCCTCATGGAACCAATGCTTGCACATTATACATTGTGATTTGTATCTAATCATTAGTTGATTGGGTCTTAAACCTTAGGGGCATCTATACTCACAAGGCGTCGAGGCATCCTTATCCTTTTCGATAGGGATAGATGCCCCTAATTAAAAAACAATAATGTTTACAGTAAAATTTCAAAACCTGTACTGCCCTGCTAACACAAAAGGCAGTATCTCAAATTCAATGGCCAAAGCAGATTCAATCCTATCGTGTTAGTAATAAGGTTGTATTTTCTAAAGGAGTTTTGTCTGAGATACAGCCTTTTGTGTTAGCAGGGCAGTGTACCTTATAAGGAATATTCGAACCCTACACTTGAAAATAACAATAAATTTAATTCATTTACTTCTTAAAATTAAAAGATACACGGTTCCAGAAACCGATAACTTCGTAATTCGCCATGTCATTCATCGCACGCGGCTGCAACTCGCATATTGGCTGCGAGGGGGGGGCAACCTTTGCTTAAAAATATTTCCTGTGCCTGTATTACACTCGGCGTCAAAAATATCGCCCCTCCTCGGAAAATAATTACAACCGACTTTAAACCCTATTTGATCAAGGACAACAATATGATTGTTAGGTATCATTTGAAAGGTAATAAAGTGTTTTTTTAGGAAAATTAAAAAAAAAAAGGATTTTTCCTTGGGGTCAAAAATTAAAGGAAATGACATTGCGAACAGTTGAAAAATGTTTATTCAAGTTTAAATTTACAACAATAAGTGGATAACAAAATTTACAAAAAAGTGCCTAAAATTAACTTAAAACCTAGTGTTACCCCCCCCTTGCCCTTATCACTGCCTCTAAACGGTCTTTCATTGATCGCACCAACTTTACGATGTCCTCTTGTGGAATGTTGCCCCATTCTTCGATGACTGCGTCCTGAAGATCTTGCAGGGTGGTAGGGGCGGCATCTCGTGACCGAACCCGTCGCTTCAGCTCGTCCCAAAGGTGTTCAATCGGGTTTAAGTCAGGACTCCTGGCTGGCCACGGCAAAACGGGAATCCCGACCTCCTCCAGATAATCCCGAACAATTAATGCAGTGTGGGAGCGAGCGTTGTCGTGCATTAATGTGAACCCAGAGCCGACGTAACCCGCATATAGCATCACATGCTCTTCCAGGATCTCGGCAATGTATCGGCCCTTGGCCGATTCAGGGACCCTTGGCCGCGAGTGCCTCCAGTCCTGGAGACGCAGACAAGGTCAGTTTTGCCGTCTATAGACATGCCCCCCCAGAACATGCAAGAGCCACCTCCGTAGCCCACTGTCTCTTCAATACAGGCTTGAGCAAATCGTTCGCCCGACCTTCTGTAGACTCTGGCCCGCCTGTCGTTGCAATAAAGACAGACTCTCGTCTCATCGGTAAAGAGAACCTGCCTCCATTGCTCAAACGTCCAATCGACGTGGTCGTGGGCAAATTGCAAGCGATCTCTGCGATGCTGTGCGGTCAACATTGGCCTGTAGCAGCCCTGTGAGCCACGATATCCTTCTCCCGCAGTCTTCTTCTAACCGTAGAGATGCTAACTAATCTTGTCCGAGCTTCTCTGAGGCGTTGTTGCACCTCAACAGCACTAGCGAAGCGATTGCGTAGAGATGATGTCACGATGAAGCGATCATCTCTTTCGGATGTGCAGCGTCGCCGACCAGCCCCACATCTTCTGATGTAGTCCCCAGTCTCCTGGAACCGCTGAAATACTCGGCGGACAGCATGACGGCTTAAATTGAGTTGCCGAGCGACATCACACTGCCGAAGTCCTGCTTGCAGTAGTGCAACCACTTGAGCTGATTCAGCAGCGGTGGTCTCCATGTTCGAGGGTTGTTTTCTTGCTTGAGTTCCTTAGATGTGTTCTCTTCGACGTTTGGATAGTGAATGATTGACATTTGACCTTGTACAGGCATTTTATACCCCTGGAAAAGGGCACAACTCGCGACCCTTCAAACGAGTATTTTTGTGCACTTTTTTTTCGAAACGCTCTGATTCACAAGCCATTACGTTTTGTTTAAATTAAACATTATTAATTTAAAACACATTAAACGTGCTTTTAATTCTAATATTAATTATGTAACATAATTTCGCTAAGGTCTAGATTAGCTTGAATCTGATTTTCGCGGAGGGGCGATATTTTTGACGCCGAGTGTATGTTTGTAACTCTTGATTTATAATTCGGGGCATCGTACCAGCTTTGGCCCGCGACTCCTTCGACGTAGAAGTCGTTCATAGCTGCTCCCTCAGGAACTGGTAAATTTTCCGGGACATAAACTATATGTCCTTCCTTGGGACTCAAACTATCTACATACCGAATTTCATATAAATCGGTTCATCAGTTTAAGCGTCAAGAGGTAACAGAAAGACACACTTTCGCATTTATTATATTAGTATGGATTATTACTGTACAGTTTGTTTACATAACCTGCTTATATAAACATCGTTTTTTTTAAGATGAGAATAAGTGCCCGAATTATGCATTCGTTTTTCCCTTTATCGAAGTCAAAATTAGAAATTAAAAATATTTATCTCTCTAAATATTTCTTAGTATTGGCTACGTTATTATTGTTCTTAAAGGTAACCGTGCGAATTTGACCGTAATTATTCTCTTTTTGAAAATAGGGTTCCAAAGCCGTTATCTACAAACATAAAAACAACAAGTATTTAATAACAAATTTTCTATTAAGTAAATGTCATATGCATGGTGGCGTTTAAGATGATTTTAGTAGGGATAAACCCTCTTATCACATGTATCTCAAGAACCAATGATGTCTACTTAGTCGTGATAGTTTTCCTTTAAATATCGTTATATGCGCTTTCATTCGGGTTTTTTTCAGATTTTTTGTATTTGTAGTTTTGGCTGTAGGGGGGGGACACTTGACTCTAACAAAAGTTATCGCTTTAAAGCGTAATATGTCATAAACGGATCCCTTAATTGAAAAATGTTTTTTTCAAACCCACAATATTTTAGAAAGACCTATCCAACGACATACCTCACTATGGGGTAGACTAGAAAAAAAAAAACATCCCCACGTTACATAAAGACACGTTACGTTATGTAGAGATCGCTATAATCAGCGATAAGACCGCCTGTTGTTTACCTGGGTCTTCTAAATTGTGCAAATACTGTGTAATGTTTTTATTTGGTGGACAATAAAGTGTTTTGTATTGTATTGTATTGTAGGAGATTTTTCAAGATTTTATTTTTATCACTTGACTAATATGTATCATCATATTAATCATGTCAAATTACAGCTTTCTAGTACTAAGAGAGCTAGGCTGCGGATGGACGGACGGACATGGCGAAACTATAAGGGTTCCTCGTATGATTACGGAACCCTAAAAACAAAGTACAGAGTAGACTAGGCTAGGCTCGTACCTACCTAAGGCAATGAAAATCGTAACCATAAACGACCACTAAGTGTGTGGCATATTTAAAAAAACATGCGCTAAACCGATTACCACATTTGCTACGTCTCGTTCCCTAAATCCTTTGTTATGATTTTTTATGCACAGGTTTGAAAACCGAGCTAGGGCATGTCGGACCATGCTAAGTGAAGGCTTCCGAAGCCGTTATGTACTACAAATAGACAAAAAAACAACAAGTAAGTAACTCGAAGGCACCAAGTATATAACTATAAATAGAAAATTTGGTACCTACTTGGTGTCATTTCATTTTAGATAATTTTTAGTATTTATCAGGTTATGAATTTAGTGAGTCTCATGAGTCAAACACTGTATTCGTACACTTACTCGTAATAGTTTTCCTTTTAAATTCTATTTATACGCAGATTTTGAAACTTGAGCAAGCGAAGGATTGTATAATTGAATCACGAGCGTAGAGAGTGATTCTTGGTTAGAATTCTGAGTGCTGCGAGGGATTCTAAGACACGATATGCAAATAACTTGGGTCTCGTGTTGCACATACTCGTACAATCATTCTTCTTAGCAGCAAGAAAATATAATATTAAGGTAAAATAAAACGACATCCACCAGCCGCCCACGGGCCGCACCACGACCATCTTTATACTGTGAACAAAAATTAGAAAGTTACTGTACCGCTCGCAGCAAGATCGAATTTGCAAATTGTCTTTAAACAGCAAAACCACCCTTTTTGAGGTGCTGAGGTGAAAATTGTTTTACAGACCCACATTATTTTTGAAAGACCTATCCAACGACACCCCACACTATAGGGTAGACGTAAAAAAAAAACCACGTTACGTGAGAGGAAGGTACCCTAACTTTTATTACTTTCTTTTGTACCACTGTGTTGGCGTGACTAATATGTATATTCATCCCAAATTACAGCTTTCTAATACTAAGTGGTCTAAGTGTATCTGCGCTAGGCTGTGGACGGACATGGCAAAACTATAAGGGTTCCCAGTTTGACTACGGAACCCTAACAAAAACCTATTAAATAAGTAGGTATTGATAAGTCCCGCAATTTCAACTTTGCATTTCGGCTTGTAAAATGAAAGAAAAATTAAAAGCAAAATTAACCTTAAAAAAACAAGAATAGATTTACTTTGACTGTTTTTTATTTTTTGTAAATGCAAAGTGCAGAGTTGAAAATGTTTAAGGTGGCTCATCACCATTCCTGTCTTAATATTCCTTTTCTTACCGTATTGTTCCATTTGCTCTTTCACGAAACCCGTTCCTTAAGCAGTCTCCCTCAATAAACTTCACATTAGCGAAATCACAACGGTGGTATAAAGAAAATAGAAGGCCCCGGACCATTGCACGTTTAGTATGTTGTCACATAGGTGCCCCTTGTAGGCCGACCTAAAAGTACTTATAATTGCAGCACTTGCACAATGTGCTTACCGTGTTCTTACCCCTGCTACTGTAAAGTACGTACCTACATGATCAAATTTAGTTACATTGTTTTTTTCTAAACCTTCTTTATTAAAATGGTATTATTTTGTAATATGATCCTCTCTGCGGTCGTTAATCTTTAGCGTGTCCAAACCACAGCTAAATGACTGTTGTAGTACAAATCCGTAGCCTGTTACTACGGCATAAGAGAATTTGAAACTGACCACATTAGTAATAATATATCCATTATCAGCACATTTCATTATTTTTCCCTAAGCTGAAAGCTAGCAGTAATTATCGCAAACTAAATAAAAACGTACCGTGATAAGGGATTGCTGTTAGTTTAATTACTCAATTACTAAAAAGGACCTAATATTTTTTTGTGGATTACCCCCAGTTTTTAAATTTGATGACTTTATTTACTCCTTTTTTAAAGGTTTGAATTAAAACCATAATATATGGAGCACAATGTTAATATATTTTATAAGGATAAAACAACACTTCCCATGATTAGTACAAAATAAAATTAATATATGGTTAGTTTTTTACATAGGTAAAATTTATTTAAAAGTACAGAATGAAGGACTACACACTGAATTGAGATAAAATACTTAGTACTGACTTCGAAAATGATGTAAGCCACTTTTAGTATTCACATTATGAACTTATTGCATCGATTAATCATTATTTGGCAGACCAAAAGAGATTTTCAAACAGTGCATAGGTCATTTAACCTAATTATATATTTATCATATAAGTGAAATTTGGAATAGAAGCTGTAAGAAAATCTGCAATTAGACTAGCCACTACTCCTTATATACCGAAACATATGGCTAAGAAACTTTAATATGTGATGTTCCAGCATACAAGTTCAGCTGCATGCAGGCAACGAGGGGCCAGCATACACCCAAATATTAATTAAAATTAAGTAGTAGATTATAGATAGTTTAGTATATTTTGTACAATAAAATACAATTAAGTACAACTTGTAGCAAAGATATTAAAGAGAGTAATATTTATCTCAAGTGTTAAAGCTGCAACAACGTGTGTGTACGCACAAGGCATATTTACACAGCACACACGCACGGCAACGACACACCATGTGATGCACACTATAGTACATAATAATTTTTATTACTTAAATAGAATATAAAGACACGCCTAAGCAGAGAAGTTCTCTGCTCACTTTACATATTTCAATGCATGATTAGCCAATGAACATGCCCGTACTTCACTAGCGGATCGCTATTAAATAATACACTGATCATCGCTTAATATCACAGCTAATTATGCTTTGAAAATTATAGACATGTCTAATTTTCACTAATGTAGGTAACAATGTAGAGTATAAGTAGATAATCTGAATAAATTTACATTACAATATCATGTCTTTTTCATATGAAAAATTTAAAATTACATTACCAAAAATTAAACAGTGCAGCGCATTATAAATAAATGTGCATACCTTAACTTTAATTGACTAAATAAATTTGTTGCCTGCAGATCTGACATACTTTAAATATCGAGAGGTAATATCTTAAGAGAAATTTTAATTTCAACTATTGAAAAAAAGTTAATTCCGAAATTTAAAAATATTTTTATTCTATTAAGACAATTCCCTTCAAATCCACCTAGTATTATGAATGTGAAATATTATCATTCCAAAAGCTGAGTCTCCGACACATATTTCACCACCACTATAATGTGGATCAAAAGTAAGGATCGAAGTGAAGATAAAGCTAGCACTTCACGAGTGAGTGTTGCTGTTTACATGCGGTTTCTTGTCCTGTGGATCAGGAGTGCGCTGCCCATCACGCCGCGGTGGCATGCGCTCATTAATTGCATCCAACCCTTTGGCCTCTGCAAATGAAGTGATCTTGTGGTTTGGAGAAAACCCTTGCAAAGCATTTTTCAGAGATGTTTTGCCGCCTGAGAGTGCACCTAGTGGCAAAGCACCAGTTGGAGTCAGCCCCTTCAGCTGCAGAACAGATTCACTCTCCTCACGAAGTACAGAAAACACATGTGCCATTTTACCAATGGCACGGATTTTATTACGTATGACTTCTTTCCTGAGATTAGCTTCCTCCAATGCATCTTCTCCCTCAGTCATGAGCTCATCATCAGAGCAAATGTTTAAGACATTAACCAGCATCTCTGTGACTTTTTCACCAACAAATGGGAGAGACCAAGTGAAAACATCCATGAAGTTTGGCAGCCAGTATGGGTGAGGAGAGCAGTTAAACTGTCTGATGTTCATCACATTGTTCTCATACTTGAGGACAGCAGCCTTGTTGTTGTAGACATCCAAGTAGTTGGGGGCAGAGAAAATAGTAATAAGACTTGGGAATCCAGTAGTTTGGCTTTTACGGTACATTCGGTACCCAGCATCTTGTGCTTCATGGGCACGAATAATGGACAGCAAATTGTTCCTTTGCAAGAAATCACAGCATGCTGCATAGCTATAGAAATAGGAACAACCTCTGACTGAGTTGTGCGAAAAATGTTCAGCATTTTTTTCATTGCCGAAGTCCTCCAGAGGATCAGACCAGAGTAAGTCACACATAGCTCCAAATGCAGGTGGTTCTTTGAATCTATCTAGTTTACGGATATCATCTAAGTTGTTGATTTCAGGGGAGAGTCCTCCGTGGACACACAAGAACTGCTGGTTCATAAGAGCAGCTAGAGGTAAGCAATCAAATGCATCCATGCAAGAATCATACACTTTCTCAGAATACTTGATTTTGCATTCTTGTTTGAAGGTAAAGTATTCTGTCAAATGTCGGCATTCATGGTTACCGCGTAAAAGGAACAATGTCTTCGGATAACACAGCTTCAAAGCCCAGAGGTAAAGAACACATTCTATACTGAAATAACCTCGGTCGACATAGTCGCCTAAGAATAAATACTTGGTGCATGAGGGAGAGCCTCCCACCTCGAACAGTTTCATCAAATCGTAAAACTGCCCATGGACGTCTCCGCATACAGTCACCGGTGAATCAATCTCGATCATCGTTTTCTCAGATCGTAATAGGGTGGCACCATCTTGGATGATTCGTAGAGCTGCATTTTCCTCGATTCGACCTTCTAAGATAAAATGTTGCTTCAGTACATCTGGCAGGGGCAATCCACTTTTCTCATCGAATACCTCTGAGATTGTGAGCTTGTGGCTTGGAGGGAAAGCAACACTTTGAATCATACGCTGCGTAGTCGACACTTTATCATTGCTCCCGGACATATTTGTCACATAAAAAACACTAGGTCTAATCCATACACGCCACTATTTTCAAAATGGCAGAGTAGATATAATACTAAAACAGAATCCCGATTTCACGACAGAGAATCTACTGCGCACTGGAAAACAATGCGCAAACATCTGGCGAGTGGTCAATAAAATAAACAGGGATATCGAGCGCGTTTTATTACTTTTGAAAATATCATTAAATAGTAACACTGGCGATTTTATGAACAGTTGCCAGTACGACCATACTGTAATCTATTTAGGGCATTTTATTTTTAAAATTAAAGTTAACTTAAATCCAGATATCGTTAAAAAAATATTTTAGTATGCCTCTTTTATATGGCAAGAAAAACGAGATTTTGTGATCCCAAGATAACTTGCATAATCACGATCTCTTTTAAATGGGGTCTTTAATAATCTAATTGTAGACAGAAGTGCGAGAGGACTAGAGTTTTGTCTCAACCTTTATCTATACATACACCTATTCTCCGTGAGCAACTCGGAAGCAAACTAGCTGTTGTCTAAGATTAGATTAGTTTCTTCAAGGTATCTCCCAGACACATTGACCGTGGTACGGTGCGGCGGCAAGTTAAAAACAAATTATTAGGTAACTGTCTGATTCAGATAACTGGTGGCATTTGGTCGTCATGATAATGAAAAAAAGGGATACTATATTATGAATCTACTTATCGAGTGATTCTTAGGTTTTTTTTTGTCGTAAAGCAATAATATAGCAGTTGTACAATTTTAGCAAAGCTATAAATGCTATAATAAAAATTGCGTGCGTTGTGCTCGGTTCGGCTGGCTGGTTATAATGTTGCCTGTGGTGTGGATTATTTTTCATAATGCTGCGGCTACATCTACGAGATTTGACAAATATTCGTTTTGGAGTTTCTTTGTTTCTTTAAGGGGCTATCCTGGGCCAACAGCCTTGACGCGCGATTTTCTGTCGTTTTCCTTAATATCTTGACACCTTAATTGTTTTAACATGACACCTTATCCCTTCTAAGGTTGTCTTCTAAGGAAGAGATCGCTAATCAGCGATAAGACCGCCAGTTATTTACCTGGGTCTTTTAAATTGTGCTATTTCTCTGTAATGTTTTTGTTTACTGGACAATAAAGTGTTTTGTATTGTATTGTATTGTATCGTTCAAACGGAACACAATTTGAGAAATAAACCGGTAGTTTTATAGAGGTAACTTACCGAGTTTTGATTTACCTTACTTAATTTTTAGCAAGAGATGCCAAAATAAATCTCTGAAGCCTACAAAAATGGCCACAGCGTAATATATAATAAACCGATGGTTATTCACGAACATCTAAACTTGAAACTTCGGGTACCGAATCCCTATTACTCGTCACTCGAGACTAAATCGAGAGGAAGGGATGTACCTACCTAACGTAACTTCAAACTTCGATAATCAAAGTAGAGCCAGTTTCACAGATTCGATTTTTAATTCTCACCGACGACAAATGAGTAATTTAGGGCCAACTTCTTTATTTGATATCATAAAGGCGTTATGATATCAAATCTAAAAAGGGGCGCTCGTAGATAAAATCGCCGCATAAATAGATTGTAAAGTTTTACATTTGTTATCGGTAAACTTAAAAATCGAACCCCAACCGTAGCCTACAGGTTTCACCCCGTGATTCGAACAATGAGGTGGGTATGTATTGATTTTTAAAAATGAAGGTTAATCACATTGCGACCACATCAGTGGGATTCGAAGAAGATTCGTGTTAAAGTCTCTGTCTTTTCTAAAGTGACTTTAAACAAGCTTTTGGTCATTATGCCAGCCATGAAAATATGCCGAAGCCCATAGATGTGACCGCAGCGTGAAGGTTATTCCATCGTATCGTATGTCTTGACCAAAGAATTAAAACTAAACGCATACAAGGAGCCTTAAAACTCCCCTCGAAGAATAAACTACTATTATTCAGTATAATTGGCCGCACGGGCACTTTTACACGTCAAAATTCTATCAGCGCTTCCCAAGAGGAGACCACTGGTGAGAAGAAATCAAATCAAATCAAAATATTTTATTGTATGATTGTAGGTAACAAGTATAGTAAATTATACAGATGACAAGGTTCTGCGCGTGCGTCGCTACAATCTACCATAATTATGGTGTACAGTCACCGGCATAAATAAGTTATCATTTATGAACCTTGTCACTATAACGTCGTGTTTGAAATGTCATACGAAATTGTCAGACGGTTAAAAGCGATAAGGTACAGAAATCATCACTTATTTATGACGGTGACTGTACAATAATTGTTACAATTCAATGTGCAATTGTTATAAACTTAGTTTTATACGCAAATACTTAAAATAAAAACCTTCTTAAACTATAAAGTATAATAAAATTTAACATTAACCTATTAAACTTTGTTATTATTTTTATTAACATCTATCGCTATTATATTATACTTATTTATGTCTTAATGGTAGGCATGTTTGCTTACATTAAAATACTGACATTAAATTATAATGCTTAGGTATCTAATTATTTACAGATATCCGCTGTTCTCAAAAAACACATTTAAATTATAAAATTGTTTTCCTAATAGCCATTTTTGTAAACAATTCTTAAATTTATACAATTCGTGTGTTTTAGAACTGTCTGGTATGTTGTTGAATATTTGGATAGATATATAGTAGAAACGCCGCAAGAAACTCAAGTCAGTGATTTTACAAAATATTACTTATGATATGACAATGATATCTAACTTAGATTTTAATATGTGTGTAGATAATGGTACTTGCGATTCTTCTGGTGTTGCGGGTGTTTATAGGTCGCGGTGATCACTTACCATCAGGTGACCCGTTTGCTCGACTGCCTCCTTTTATCCATAAAAAATAGTTATTTATGTCACAAGGGTGCAAAATGACATATTTACGGCGAGGGCGTAACATTGAATCCTGAGCGTAGTCAGGGATTTAAGTGTAAGGCCTAAGGTGGATATAATTTTGCTACCGTGTGACACATACTGCTTTTCACATCACTTAAACGAGGAAAATAAAAGATCTTAGTGATGAAAAAAAATAATTATTTACACTTTCTAAAAGTGCTGAAATTATCAAATTCAACAGGCAAGAAAAGTCCTAGAACAGAATCAAAGTGCCACTTTGATCCCTCCTAGCAGGCAAGAAAAGTGCCACTTTAATTCCTCCTAGCAGGGAAGAAAAGAAAAGCTCCCTTTCCGAATAGGCGATGTGAAAAAATGTTTATGTAACTGTAAGGGGATATTGGTTTCATGAAACGAGCGTGAGTGTTTTAAGGCGTAATTGTGTACAGTTGCAAACATTATTTTATCTACACACACAAGTTTCGTATTGACTAGATTTTACTTTCAATTTTATTGATACTAGAATTGGGGCCTATTTAATTTGAGTTGGTTTTGGAAGATTTGCCAAATTTGAAACTCAACTTTATCATATTTGATTTTGTTATAAGGGCATTACAGCCGCCAGTACACCCACCACCACAACCACACTACAGCTGATAACAAAATTGAATGTTCTAATCACAGGTTGTAATGCTGGTCATTGCCAACGGGCTTTTAAAGCATAAGTATATAGAGGACATATGATACGTGTGTAGATAAACTACTATTAAAATAATCCGAAATGACGCTCCATACAAGTTCATACGTAACATTTAAAGGCCTTCAGGACATAACAGAAATGGTGCAAATCGGGAGAAACCATTGAGTTGTGTCCCCTAAAGATCCCAAACAAAACCACGGCTACATGTTTTCCGTAATTTACTATACAACCAGTTTTCGCTCCTTAAATACTGAAATTTGAAACTACCAGGGCCCTGTTTTATAAAGCTACTAGTTACAAATTATAAGCGGAACTCGCTTTCTAGCAAAAGGAGTTACAAAGAGACTCCCACTTGTAATTTGTAGCTTTATAAAACTGGACCCAGATTTAAAATATTAGTTAAAGTCATTACACCTATTATTATTATTACAGTGAGAACCTGGCAGGTATTTTAAAATACTGGTATTTTGGGAATGAGCGGTTCCAATTTGGTTATGTTAGCTAATGTTTCATTCCCGCACTTTATCGTATACCTACTTACTTGTTCTATTTAGATACAGCCGAAAGTGCGAGGGATAATGTTCTTTGACTTTTACCTATGAAAAACTCAACCACCTTAGTTCCAGCATAGTTTACCGGTGGTAGGACCTCGTGCAGGTTCCGTTCAGCGGCCCGTTTCACGAAGCTACAAGTTATAAATTACAAGCGGAACTCTCTTTCTAGCAAAAGGAGTAACCTACCTACCAGCAAGCAGCAGTGATCACAATGTGTCCCAGTGTTGTGATAAGATAACCGGTGAAATTACTAGCATAGATGCATTCTCTCTTAGTCCTCAAGAGTTGGCAACCAATTTGCCGTTTTGCAGTCTTGATTCGGATTGTTGCTGTAGGTAAAGCCTGACAAGATTCTATTTGGCCCTATTTCGATACAAGTTTGTATTGTATGAGAATTGAAATTTATAATGAAAAATATCCACTGTCGAGGTGAAATATCTGAAAGTATAAGAGATCTGAGAGAGTTGTGCCCTTATAAAAAAAATCAGGAGATTTGAATCAACATCATACTAAAATTTCGTGAGATTGGACTGAAACCACTTTTTCCCTATGTTTGCTGCGGGGTACTTACTTTATAATGAAAAATTTCCACTGTCGAGGTGAGGCCAGACGAGATGACAATTGAAATTTATAATGAAAAATTTAAGTGATATTTTACTCCCTAGGGACTATAAAGCCTTTGGAAACCACAAACAGACAGATACCTACAATAGGTTGCCATGTCGCCTTTGTCATCGGCGTGCGCGGTGAAGCCGTTGGAGGGCAGGCTGGGGCTGGGCATACAGCCTCCACCGCCGAGGTCTTCGTTTCGGAAATGTTAACCTAACCTAATCCCAAAAACAATCTTGCTGTCGTCTCTTTGTGCATTAGTTAGGTACGGGTGAAGAGTAAAACCGGGCAAGAGCATATCGGACCATGCTCAGTTTAGGATTCTGAAGCCGTTAAGTACTACATACATAAAAAGCAACAAGTAATATTTTTTTTATTTAAAGTCACTCGGTGCCGTCTTAAATGATTTTAGTAGGTATAAACACTTTAATCGCCTGTATCTCAAGAACCAATGATGTCTACTTAGTCGTGATAGTTTTCCTTTAAAATTCGTTATATTCTCTTGAGTCTATCAAAAATTAGCATTAAAAAGCTTAATATTTCATAAACGGATTACTTAATCAAAAAACTGTTTTCACAAACCCGTAATATTTTTGAAAGACCTATCCACCTAACCTAAAGGGTAGACGGGAAAAAAAAATAGATCACCACGTTACGTATAGGGGGGTAGTTACCGTAAAAACTTTTTTTTGCAACATTTTAATTTACCACTTTGTTGGCCTGACTAATATGTATATTCATGCCAAATTACAGCTTTCTAGTAGGTACTAAGAGTCTCTGAGCTAGGCTGCGGACGGACGGACGGACGTGCATGGCGAAACTATAAGGGTTCCTAGTTTGACTAAGGAACCCTAATAAAAAAAAAAAAACAATGTTAGTTATGAGGGAACAGATGAACAGCCGTACCACATTAACTCTAAACACTTTTGACATATCAATCGTTTGTCATAATGATTCTTTGCCATAATGATCTTACATCCTAATGATCATAAATCATAATATTACATTACCTAATGCTCTAAATAGGTACCGAATATATTTTGTACTTATCTATTAACACATAAAACTTAGGAGTCAACTTATACAAAACCATAACTCACATGTCCTAAAGTCAAATGCCATGATGATTACTTGCCATAATGATCATAAGCTATAAATAATTACATTACCTAATATCCCAAAATCGAATGCCATATTTATAGTAGGCGTTAAATTTATTAGTGTACAGTAAGAACCATTACCTATTCTACCTTAAGGAAGATCAGGCTTGGGTTAGGTTAGGTATGACGACGAGCGAAGGGAGGAGTGTTAGGTAGAACTAAAGTGTCATTGTATGGAACTTGCTAACTATGTAAACAAGCCGCCATACTAAAATTGACATTAGATGTCAATTTCAATATATTGTTTGTTTACATAGTTAGCAAGTTCCATAGAATTACAGTATACGACCACACATAATATTCCTCGGACTACTCAGACATATTTTCGGGATTTCAACTTGCCATAGATACATGAAGTACGGCTAATCGATTAAGATATTTCACATTAGTTTTTTTTTATTCCGCCTACCTACACAGAATGGATTCCAATATAAATAAATTCATGTAATAGTAACGCCTACTATAATGAAATAGCAAAGCTGTGCGTACAAAACTATACAGCATTAAAATAATGCAGGCTGGATATCATGTTTTAGGATATGTAACTATTAAGACATAATTATGGTGATTATGGCAACTAGTATTAGGATATATAACTGTTAAGGTGGGTACGAATTAGAGCAGCCTCGGGTTGAGACACGCACAGCTCACCTATTTTGCACAAATTCGTACGCGGTCACGCGCTGTGCACGAGCATCTGGCGAGCAGCGCGCGGCGAGCCGTCGAGAGTCTGTCTTTTGACCGTGCTCAAAGGCGCCTCGGAGTGCGTGCCTCGCGTAACTTGGACGTGTATCCGAGCGTGCCGCGGGCAGAACGACAAGTTCTAACTTGTATGTGGGCGAGGCGCGTACAAATTTGATAAAGTTGATGAGCCGTTTCACCAACGAGGCAATTCTTTTTCTTTTTGTTAATAATTCGGTGAAGTATGACAAACACAGCCGCGGCTGTCATCATGTCCGACGCCATTTTGAAATGACGGCTCGCGGCGACCACGCCGCCACACCCGCGCATGTTTATGTGCAATATTTTTGCTTGTGAGCAGCTTGCCGCGCGCGGCGTGCATGTCACAGGCTGAGCCGCTCAGATTCGTACCCGGCTTTAGGGCACTTGATCAGGCGACACGTTGGCCTGGTTGGAGGTGACCCTGCCTCCGAAGCCAGCGGTCCTGGGTTCAAATCCCGGTAAGGGCAGATATTTGTGTGATGAGCGCGCGAGTATTTGTTCTAGTCTTGTATGTTTTCTATGTATTTAAGTATTTATTTCTCTATGTAAGTACGTTTGTCGTTGTCTAGTGCCCATAGTACAAGCCTAGAGCTTAGTTTGGGACTAGGTCAATTTGTGTGAGATTGTCCCTTGATTTTATTTGATCTTAGTACTTAAGAAAATAGTGCAAATAAGCAATAGGATATTCAATATCAGGATAATATTTTTTTACGGATTCTATTAGAACAAACAATTTCAACGTTATTATGGCAAAAGATCATTATGACCACAGTTATTATGGCATTTACATTACAATAAACGTTATTATGGCAAAAGATCATTATGACCACATTTATTATGGCATTTCATTACGATAAACGTTATTATGGCAAAAGATCATTATGACCACAGTTATTATGGCATTTACATTACGATAAACGTTATTATGGCAAAAGATCATTATGACCACAGTTATTATGGCATTTACATTACGATAAACGTTATTATGGCAAAAGATCATTATGACCACAGTTATTATGGCATTTACATTACGATAAACGTTATTATGGCAAAAGATCATTATGACCACAGTTATTATGGCATTTACATTACGATAAACGTTATTATGGCAAAAGATCATTATGACCACAGTTATTATGGCATTTACATTACGATAAACGTTATTATGACAAAATATCATTATGCCCAGTTATTATGGCATTTACATTAGGATAAACGTTATTATGGCAATAGATCATTATGACCACAATTATTATGGCATTTACAAGTAGGAAAAAGGATATTATGGATTCCAATATGATGATGATCTATCCGACCGTTTTCGGCCATGGCGACCACTCCGACTCCTATCCAGCATTTTGGCGCTCGTGCGCTCGAAGATGACTTATGTAGCCTATCCTTGCGGTGAAAATCCGTGTACATTGCGGGCACGTAAGTACGCCGTTCTGGTAATTGTAAGCTATGGCAGCAGGTGGGCGGGCCTTTAACTGGTCGCGTTTATTATCGAGGCCAACTTTGCGCTGATCCTCGAACTCACTAACTTGGATGTTCACCATCCTGCGCCATTCTGTCCGCTGTGCCGCCAAACGCTCCCATTGAGAGGGCTTAATGTTGCAACTCTTCATATGTCGCTTTTGGACATCCTTGTACCGGAGGAGTTGTCCGCCTTGCTTTCGCTTGCCCTCCTCCATTTCAGAGTAGAAGATGCGCTTTGCCACTCTCACCTCCGCCATACGAGACACGTGACCGCACCACCGAAGCTGCCGAAGCATTAGATAGGCCTCAATGCCACCAACATGGGCTCGTCGCAGGACTTCGGTGTTTCGCACTCTGTCGGACCATCTGATCTTCATGATGGATCGCAGGCATTTGAGGTGGAAACGATCCAGAGTGCGTATGTGGTGGCGGTACACACACCACGTCTCAGAGGAGTATAGGAGGTTTGGCAGCACAATCGCCATGTACACTGAAATTTTAGTGGCCAACTTAAGGTCATGTGATCAGAAAACCTTGGAACACAGCTTGCCGAATGCCGCAGCTGCAGCACCGACCCTGTTACTGATCTCGACATCAAGGTCACACTTGGATGTTACAGTGCTCCCCAAGTAACGAAATTTATTCCACCTGCTTCAGCACATCCTCATCAAGCCTTATGGTCAGAGACTCGCGATCGTGTATGTCCAGAGACATCACCTCTGTCTTATTGACGCTGATCTTTAGGCCGAATTTACGGCAAGCTTGGTGAAAAACGGACATTAGCTGTTGCAGGCCGACAGGGGATTCTGCTACAAAACACAAGTCATCAGCATACATGATCTCAGTAATTAGTGCATACGAGACCTTGGTGCGAGCCTTAAGTCGAGCCAGGTTGAAAAGGCTACCATCCGTGCGGAAGCGGATGCAGACTCCTTGGGAAACAGTTTGTAAGACCTCTCTAACTACCACCGCAAAGTACAAAGCGAACAGAGTAGGTGCTAAGACACATCCTTGCTTCACACCACAGGAAACGGGGAAGAAGTCCGTCTGTTCACCGTCTACGGCGACGCAGCATTGCATGTCGTCATGCAGGAGTCTAAGGAGTCTCACAAACTTCTCCGTGCATCCGAGCTTTCCTAACACCAACCATAGGGCTCCACGAGGCACGCTGTCGAAAGCCTTCTCTAGGTCAACAAAGCAGAGGTACAGCTGACGCCCCTGTTCTCTACTCTTTTCTTGCAGTTGACGCACAGAGAAGATCGCTTCGCATGTGCCTCGGTCCGGTCGGAAGCCAAACTGGGTTTCAGGCAGGATCTTTTCAGATAAATCCTTTAGGCGGTTCAGAAGAACTCTAGCAAAGACCTTTCCAGGGGTTGATAGGAGCGAAATACCGCGGTAGGAGTTGCAGTCAGATCGGTCACCCTTGTTTTTGTAGAGAGCACTTATGCGCGATACTTTAAAGATATCCGGAACGCGCTCCTCCTCCCACATAAAAACAAACAGTTCCCATATCGACGTGTGCAACTCCTCTCCGCCGTACTTGACCAGCTCTCCCGGTATAAGGTCGATGCCAGCCGCCCGTTTGTTTTGTTGCTGTCTGATGGCAGTAACAACCTCCTCACGCAATAGTGGCTCATCCAGCTCAAATGCAAGAGGGAGTTGAGGTATTAAGCCGATGCTTTGTAGATCAGCTGATCGATCCACATTTAGCAGAGTGCCAAAGTGCTCCACCCAGCGCTTTAGTACATCCTCCTTGCTCGTCAACAGGTGCCTGCCGTCTGACGACCTTAAAGGTACCTTTGCATGGTAGGATGAACCAATCAGCTTACGCACCTCGCTGTAGAAGTCCCCGAGCTGGTTTGTGTCAGCGAGCCACTGCATGTAACTAGCTTTGTCCTGCCACCACCTATCTTTCATTTGTCGAGACAGCTTGCGCAATTCGAGGTCACTAGCTTTGACGCAACGCTTCCTCTTCGCCTTCTGTGCTGTCGCAGGAGATCTCGGTGATTGTTGAGTGCCGCCCGCAACACTTCATCATTCCCATCAAACCAATCTTCACTGCGACGGCTAATTTTACCCAGTGCAGTTGAAGCGGAGTCCATGATATGAGCTGACAAAGTTCCCCAGGCAGCATCAACATCACCCACCCCATTAACTGGCGACAGCTTCCCAGACAATACTTCAGCGTATTTCTTTCTCACCTCAGGATCTTCAAGCCTCCGCAAGTCCAAAGACGCAAGCTTTCTTATTGAAGATCTACGAGGACGACGGAGACGCAGTCGCAGCTTCGTGACAATGAGTCGGTGGTCAGTCCAGCAGTGCGCACCACGCATAACGCGGGTGATTTGCACTTGACTGAAGTCTCTTTGCCGTACAATAGCATAGTCGATCAGATGCCAGTGTTTGGATCTCGGATGCATCCATGTCATCTTGTACTTGGCGGCGAGTCGAAACATAGAGTTCGTAATTGCCAGACCGAATTGAGCACAAAAACTGAGCAGCAGCTGACCATTGCTGTTCATGCTGCCAACTCCATGTCTACCCAGAACTCCAGGCCAAGCCTCATAGTCCCGACCAACTCTGGCATTGAAATCGCCTAGCAATAAAACCTGCTCGTTGGCGTTTATGCTTGTAAGGCAAAGAGACAGCTCCTCATAAAATTTGTCCTTGATGTCATCAGCTTTGTCTAGCGTAGGAGCATAGACACTGATGACATTAAGGTAGTTGTCCTTGTCCAAGTGAAGGCGCAGTGTGGTCACGCGGTCCGAGATATGTACAGGGTACTCCTCAAGTCGCTTTACCAGGTTATTCTTGATGGCAAAACCTACACCTGAACGCCGAGGTTCTGACGCAGCGGTACCTTTCCAGAAGAAAGTGTAGCCACCACCTACTTCCACCAGCTCCCCTTCATCGGCAAGATGGGTTTCGCTGAGAGCAGCCATATCCACATCGTAGCGATGAAGTTCCCGAGCTACTATGGCGGTCTTGCGCTCAGGGCAGGCATTGCCATCACGATCAAGAAGCGTTCTCACGTTCCACGCGCCGAAAGTCATAAAAGATATTCTCATTGTGTTTTTTCTGAAGCGTCGACCACGATTTGAGTGATGCGATGGCAGCCGCGGTTACTACCACCTGCTAAGTTGGGACGAGCATTTTTTTAGGGCACCTTTTCTAGCCCCCTCCACCGGCTGAGCGGGGAAAGCAGTGCCTCCCTAAACAGGCTGCTCTGTCATCCCGGGTGCTGCCAAACCCGCGCTGTCGCCTCAAATGTGCAGCGCAGAAACGACCACGGCGTGTACTCACACCCCCGGGACCGCCCGTGTGCAGGTATCAGACAAAGTCTAGCTTACATCAAACTAGACCTCTCTACTTCTACCCATCGCCACAGGACTTTTGAGCTTCCGGAGTCCATTAACGGGAGCGGTCAAATGCGCAGGATATTTTAAGGTGCGCAAGCGTTCGCGCAAACGCAGGCGCACACACTCGTCCTTCCCCTCCCTGGATCAGTGGAACGGAAAACCGCTACGACTGAAGGAGAGGTCGGATGCTGTGTCTGGCCGACGGTGACTATACGCCCTCCACCGCCGCCCTAGGCCATCCACCTTGCCTTGCTGGCCGCCGAGTCCACCAAATCACGTTGCATATCTGCGTTGTATTGCCTTCCTCGCCAGGACAGACTTTGTATGGTAAGCGGGAGGGAGCCGCATGTAGGGATAGGTAAAATAGATGGTGAAGGAACATTGGAGAAGGAGGGACGGGATACCTATAGCCACGGGAAAGAGGATTGTGGTCTATAGTAGCTCAGGGAAGGCGGGATCGCATGCCCGTGAACTCAGTTACCTCTACCCGACAGATAGCAGGTTAGAGCGCCCCCTGCCTAAAATGGATTCCAATATAGATTCCAACATACCGCTCAAAATTATTACCCGCCTTTTTGCTTCGCCGTAGTCGGGTAAAAAGTACCTGCCTTTATCACTATGAAAAAAATATTCTATGCTCAAAAACACTATGCAAAACCGACATGAATTTGACATGAGAAAATTTAAAAACATTTTTCTTAACAGTTTTAATTTTTCGCAGACGAAGTGAAAAGTAGTGTTTAACTCGAGACTAAAAAGCCATTATGACACTCGAACTGCATCCACCCTCACTTTGCTCGGGTGGATAAATATCTCGTGTCATAATGGCTTACTTTAGTCTCTTGTTGAACAATCTACTATTAAAAACCCCCGACATAATTGCGACGGCAGACCCGATTACCTACCTACTCCAAAATGGCTCAACCGATTTTCATTAACCCTAGGTATCAACCGCCCTAGAGGTTTTCTTTTAAAAAAAAACTGAGAAAGACCACGTCGGACCATGCTCAGGGCCTCTGCTCTACTCTGTAAAACCACATTGCCTTGACATTTTCTCCAACTGTTTTTAGGCGGCCATCAAGTAAATAAGAGCTATCGAAACGTTGACAATACGATAACGTGTCGGTCACCTATAAACCTGTCTCCAAAACATATAACTATTGGTTAATTTACCATTTAAGATATCTTACGTTCTTACGTGATTTCAGTCGGTTTATAACTTTGAACCAATGTAGTCTACTTATTCTTGATTTTCAGTATTCTGTTAATTTGACTGTACGCAACACTTGCGAAAATGACACTTTTTGAGTTTGATATTTCTTAAGCGGACCTCCAAAAATTTCATCTTTGCGACTTTGAGTTACTCAGAAAAAGTGTCCGAGTTACAGACAGCCGGGCACGGCGAAACCTCAAGAGTTCTCCAGCACGGCTAGCCCATGACGACGCGGGAGTTATGTCGCCCACGAGATAGACCACCTGTCTTTTTCTGACCGTTCTAATTGGACAATGACGGGTCGACGACGAGGGGAACGACGTAACTCGCGAACCGCGAGCCGTGCTGGAGAACTCTTGTAGTTTCGCCGTGCCCGTCTGTCTGCAACTCAGACACTTTTTCTGAGAAACTCAAAGTCGCAAAGATGAAATTTTGTACCTACACTAATACCGCGCCTAAATATTTTTGCAGCGTACCTACCACACCACATACAGAGGAAGGGTATTTTTTTTGGTAAATTTACCACATCGAGTGAGGTGTTATCGTTTGATAAGTTTTTAATAACCATTTTGCATGACCTTATGTATTTTTAGATTTGGATTTTATTGAGATCAAACGATTTACTGTCATTGAGATTAAAAGTCTCAAAATTAAATTAAATTGTGATTAAAATGTCGGAGCATGCTCGGTGTAGGGTTCCGAAGCTGTTAAGTACTTACTACAAACATAAAAATCAACAAGTAATACCTAACTATTTAAAGTCATTTGGTGCCGTTTTTGATGATTTTAGTAGGTATAAACACTAATCGCCTACAGGGCGAACGATATGAAGTGTTATCAAATTCAAAGGCTACGATTTTTTTTTCTGTTGTAACAAATTATTTATTATTAACGAAAAAATGAGAAAAAAACATCAAAATTTTAAAATTAATTCATTTTAACTCGACATGACCACCTTTTGCCTTGACTATGTCCTTCAGACGGTAGAAAAATGAGTTGCACGCTGCACGAATGTGCTCCTACGCTATGTTATGCCAATTACGTACGATCGCTGTCTTCAGTGCATCCATACTGGCATGTTTTCTTCTCCTCACCTTGCTCTCCAAAATGGACCAGATAGAAAAGTCCATCGGATTCGCGTCTGGGGAATTCGAAAGCCATTGTCTGGACGAAATGAAATGTGGAACGCGGTTCTTCAGCCATTCTTGGTTCACACGAGCTTTATGAGCCGGGGCCGAGTCTTGTTGAAATGTCCACGGTCTACTATCGAAATGTTTACGTGCCCAAGGCTCCAATGCAGCTTCCAAAACATTTTCCCGATAGTAAGTCGCATTTACTTTGACACCAGGCTCGATAAAACCGACTGGAGAGCGTCCGTCAGCGGTCACTGCTGCCCACACCATTTCTTGTGATGGGAATTTACTTCGGGTGGCGACTCGAAGGTGTAAATTCTCGTGTGTGCGTTCGGTCAAGTAAACACGATCGTTTTGGGAGTTTACGAATTGCTCAATTGGAAAATTTTTCTCATCAGAGAAGACAATGTTAGGAAATTGACCATTCTCGTGCAAACGCAACAACTGTTTAGCTCTTTCGAGGCGAACCTTTTTCTGCTTTGGTGTCAGATCGTGTGCTTTCTGGAACTTGTAAGGCTCGACTTTAAGTTCATTTTTTAGTAGGTATGCGGCGAATGCTGTTCTGGGATATTTTCAACTCTTTAGCCATTTGCCGTCCACTACGACGTAGATTTCGTTCGAGCCGCATCTTCACTTTCCGAATCATCCCAGGTGACGTTGCCGTCTTCTTCGGTCCACCGCCATAGCGTTTGGCAATGCTGCCCGTATCATTGTACCGTTTTATTTTATTCACTTTAAGGTGACTGAGCTCTCGAACGATAGCTGGCTGTGATTTTCCAGACAAATGTAACGCAATCACACTACTACGTTTGAATTCCATATCGGATATATTTTATTTTACGAATATAACACGCTAATACTTTCAGAAGCTTGTTAACAGGACAATGAACTGTCATAAAAAAACAAATGCTATTTTTTTTACTGAGAATTTTGTCAGATATGGCCAGTATGAATTTGGTAACACTTCATATCGTTCGCCCGATATGAAGTGATGAAGTGATGTCGATAGTTTTCTTTTGAAATTCGTTATGAGCTTTCATTAAAGTTTTTTTTCCGATTTTTTGTATTTGTAGTTTTGGCTGTAGGGACGACGACGACGACGACGACACTTGTCTCTAACAAAAATTAACGCTTTAAAACTTAATATTTCATGAACGGGTTCCTAGTTAGACTACTGAAATTTAAATAAGCACAAAGTGAACGTAGTATTATGATCAATATGTATACAGCTTCAAAAACCGCGTCCGCATCGGACCATCCGTTTGGGAACTACTATAATGAGACAGTCAGACAGATACACAGAAATAAAAGCACCAAACTTACTTTTTAAAGTTGGGGATTTAAAAATAACGAGCTTTGCTAAGACCACAATGCGTCCCCAAACTTTCAAGTAATCGTACTGTATATGACGCAATGAGGATGCAATGCAAACAATTTATTTCTTAAAACAATTTTCATGATTGACCTAGTGTTATATAAAAACTTTAAAAACATTATAATAAAAACTGTATTTCTTGAAATATTGGGTACATCAGCTTTTACTTAAATTTGTCTATCTTCCTGGGTGTTTTTATTGGTATTTTCTTGAAGGTAGATTCTTGTCAGTTTACAGATACCGAGGGGTCTACAGTTTTGTACTTTGGCTTGCTATGAGTAAAAGGTAGATACCGGTACTTGATCATATGCTGAAACAAATTATAATGTTATGTTGTGTGACTCAGGAATCCATTAAAATCATGATTCATAGACAACTAGCTTTGCCTATAGGGGACTGTTTGTGTAGTCTTCAATTTTTTTCTACTAGGAAATATCAAATATTGGAGAAAAAAAATGTTCTAATCAAGGATGTGGATTTGGCGTTTGCTGAATTTGAGACAAATCCGTCTAAATGTCCATGCATGATTAAAACAAATGTATAACATTATCACACACTATTAAATTAGTATGAAGAAGGATGAACAGCCATCTTAAATCACTTACCTTGATTTGTCTCTTCATGGTAATACAAAATAAGGTAATAAAATACATGACTAAAATAGGCCAGAATACTGGAACATTGAAAGCATCAATAAAAGTGCAGAAGAATCCGATAATTGTACTCTTGGTGACAGAAAGCCAAAACTTAAATTCTGGCAACCTTCTTATAAATGGTCTGAACTCTTCAGTAGATCTGGTGGGGAGGGCCGGCCCATTCTCGTCATCATCACCTGGAAGATAATTTATTAAAGATCACAGGCTGTACACATGCATCATGTTTATGTTATGAGTTATGTAAAAGTGGTTTTGATTCATGTTTTACCAAACCAAAACCGCAACAAATGAACATCAGTTAACATACAGAGATAGTAGGCCAGCCATTTTACTTAAATAAGTTTCCTAATTATATATTTTCCTGGTAGTAAGTAATTCTTTGACTTGCATTTTTTTTCAGTCAGACAAACAGGCAAACGGCTTTGTCCTATTGTTGATTCTATAATAGCAACCATCACTTGCTGCTAGTTTGAAATAAATTTCACAACACCCTTTTTTAAACCCCATAGTTTATTGCAGTAAGTGAGTCTCTATAGGTTGCTGGTCTCAAATCTGGCATACTCAAGAACTGCTGAGTGAGAGTCAGGGAATTAGGGATAAACATTGCATAATTGTATGGGTCTGCCTTAACCCTGTTACAAGAAAATACATTCTGATCCAATTTCAGCTAAATTAATTTTAAACAATAATGTGCCTAATTGATTCTAACATTGTTTCATCCTGGCTAGTGGCTACTAAAATAATAGATAATAATAATTATAATAGATAGATTTAGATTTTGTTCCCTGTGTGGTTGCCGGGTTAAAATATCCATGCCTTCCCGTGGATGTTGTAAGAGGCAACTAAGGAAATAAGGGCTTGTAGTACTCCTAAGCAATAAGCTTGCAACCTGTCACTAATACCTTGGTAAACATCTTAGCCTACTTGTGCAAAATGTGGTTACATAATTATCAACAAGTCTTTTTAGAGTTGTTGGTATTTCTGCAGCTCTGCCTACCTCTGGGAATGAAGGCAAGATGTTATGTATGTATGTATTATTGTTCAATAAGTATTAACATCATACATATCCTAAGCTTAATTTTGAGATTTGTAGGGTTTCAGTTCTTAATTATAGTGTTTATAATCCAAAAGTTGCATGTTGCCACTGAAATTGCCTTTGTGCAGTTGTATCAAAGTATGTATAAAGCAGTGGTATACAGCAACATGGGGTGAAACATAATCATATAGTTTATTGCTAACTTACCATCAAAATCCATGGCAGGATCAATCTTCGGTGTAAGGAATGCAATGAATAAATTTAAATGGTAGATACCAAGTGCATAAGTCACAATGTACCAACCCTGCAAAAATATTCAAAATTTGTTAAACCATTGTTATTTATTATGTAGAAGACATATTGTAATTTATAACAGTAAAAAATTAACCCTTCACCCGCAGATAATTTTTCATCAAGCCTATCCGTGTCAGCAACTCAAATATTATATTAAACCCGCCAGTGGCTTCGCCCACTGCACTTATTTTTTTGTTTCTTTCATGTCACTAAGGGGTATGAAAAATATAGTAGCGGATTCTCAGACCTACTGAATATGCATGTAAAATTTCATAAAAATTGGTCAAGCCGTTTCGGAAGAGTATGGTAACTAACTCTGTTTCACACGAGAATTTTATATATTAGATTAAATTAGATTGAGTAAACTGATGTTTGTTAGATTGAATGTTTTTGCAGAACAAAAAATAGTATTCTGTCAAAAACATTTTTATTATAACTCCCAAACTGTACAATCATAATATATGTTGCAGAAATCAAGATTTAGTCTTAAATATAAGCAATATGACCTGAATGTTTGATGTGTTATGTATTCAGGTTATTCAGACAATGACAATTAAATAATTATAATTATTTAAATGATGTCAGTTGTTTTAAATAATACAGCCTATATATTATTCTCCCTGAAACCATAATAATCTCCGAGCAAAACTAGCTATGCAAACAATTGATGATTTGGCGGTTAACACAGGATGTAGGCAGGTTTATAGATAAGGTTTTCCTTCATTGTAAAGCCAGTGTTGCGCTGTGGAATTAATTTTACACTTTAGTACATTTTGTGATCTTTCGTGCTTACTCACTTGCTTGGCAAAAATTCGAAGCAGAAATACTGCTATTAAGAGTATAGTTCCAATCCATCTTCCTCTTGCATATGGGGTCCATCTATCTAGTGTGCCCTGGTAAATCTAAATCAGAAAGTTTTAAATTTGTGTATGTATCTCACAAATATCTATACAAATTTTGTCACTAAAAAGATTCGATGTAATTACTGAAAAACTTAAAAATTAGTTATCATGTGTTGTGGCAAATAAAAGGAAGTCTCAATTTACCGGGAAGATTTTTACCTAAAGAATACAGATGCCATACTCTTACCTGAGATAAACGTGTCCATCCTTGGGAAATTATACCTTTTCGAGATGTTTCAGACGTTAAATCATTTTCATCCATCATAATGGACAAATTTCTCTTCCTTGGTTGACACTAATACTTCTATAGAGCTTGTTAATACATCACCATTACATCTGGGTTTTATATCAGAGCTGCAATATATTTATATTTACACTAAACTAAACATTAAATTACTTTAATCAACATTAATCTATATTCTAATGCCGAATAAATTTATCGGTCAAAAGGAAATTTGTCGACCCACAGATAAGCGCATGCAACTTGATGATGATGATGACATATGTGACATGACACAAATGCTACAGATAAGAAAGTCGTACAACCGTATAAAGCCGACTCCTCACGTTAGCCCATTTTTGTGGCAATAGTATTGGCGAGTGCTTTACGTTGTAGGGTTGCATATGACTAAGATCTAATGAATTAAGGCAACCCAATATTTAAAAAGCTTCAAAATCCACATTGGCACACCGGCACTGATTAAATAATAGTACAAGTATATACCAACAGGTGAGCAAAGAGTATGCAGAAGTACCGGGTAAAATGGGGGAGATAGAGATTCGCGGGGTGAATACAGCCTAAATTAAAGCATATTTTATTAATTGACTGAGATTTTAACGACTTCATTTAGATTGTATTTCTATTCACCCTGCGCATCTGAACTATTCACCCCATCATCTTAGGTACCTACATTTTGAAGATTGTTGCTAATTTATTTGACTAAAAGGGAAAATTCTTTTAATTTTAGGTATCATTGGCATATGACACAACGCGGTATTTAAGGACCCTTTCCCTAAATCGGGGTGGTGTAATAAGGGAAAATGCCGGGCCATGAATTCTGTGGTGTAATTATACCCTTAAGAAAAACTGCAATAATAGATATTTTTTTTAAAGTCGGGTTAATTTAAAGTGAAATAAAAATATATTTATATCTGTCCATATAGAGTGGGACACTGATGGTGGTGAGATGGTGATAGGTTAGTAGATATCTATACATATATATGTAGTTTGTGAGTTGGTGTTCCATTCTGCCGTAATACTAAAGAATGCGGCTTACTAGGCAAAGTAACTAGGCATATTTTTTTCGTGTACCCTTCATTAAATTATGCTTCGTATGACCATAAAATATGTACGTGACATTTACAAAACTTATTATTGAAATATCGTCGGGGATTAGCCGGTAACCTTCAGGGAGGGAATATTGCCGATTGGCTTATACTTTGGATTAATTCTGTTTACTGATACTCTATTCACTAGGTGAAATCACAGCGGATGATAGCGGTGGACCGTTTTTAAAAAAAATGCGTTTTACTGGTTTAAAATATATTGATTTAATATATATATACATATCAAATCAATGGTTCACAGGGGTAGTTTAATTTAACATCCGCGTCTTCCATGTTCGCGTTAAAGCGTTAAAATCATTCGAATGTTTCATGTCGAGAAGCGACCCGGGAATTGTCCAAGAAGCTTATAAATTACTGGAGATTACATGGCGAACAGCGCCATGAAGTGATGAAAGGTGACCTTGAATTCGTCGCTTATGTTTTCTATCCCTTTCTTTTCATTATAAAGAAAGGGACAAAAACATCGCTGATGTTTTGTCAAAACATACGCGACGTCAGTCAAGGTTCCATATTTTTACTAGAAACGACAAAGATATCTTTTTTACGAACGTCGCACGTGCGAACGCTATTCCGATTTACCGTAATTCGAACTTCGGATCGCCCGTCACTTTTTTAGGGTTCTGTACTCAAACCCTTATACGAGGGTCAAACTGAAAGTTCTTAGAAAATCAAAAACTGAGTAAACTAGCAAGTTATTACTTTTATTATATCTTTTCAAAATAGTATCCATTCATGTCAATACATCGCTGCATCCGATGGAACCACTAAGAAAAGCACTTTACCCACGCGTCCTTTGACGGCCTTTTGAAACGCAGCCACAGCTTCCTCGGCCTCCACAAAACGTTTTCCTCGAAGTTTTTCTTTTATTTTCGGGAATAAATAAAAATTCCAAGGTGCGAGGTCGGGCCTATACGGCGGGTGACCCAGCAATTCCGTCTGACGTCGCCAAATAGTCGATCGTTCGCCTGGCGTATGCGACGAGGCGTTGTGAAAGAGGATTCTACTGCGAGGTCGTTTCTCCCGAACTTTTTCCAAGACAAGTGGCAAACAGCGGTGGTAGGACCCCGTGCAGGGTCCGTCCGGATCGCTACCACCATCCTTTCCATTAACTACCCGCCAAGCAACAGTGTTCGCATTGTTGTGTTCCGGTGTGGGGATAAGACAACCGGTGAAATTACTAGCATTGTCTTTTGGTTTCGGGATCATAACAGTAAATCCACCTTAAGTACAGCATTTGAGTCATTTCACGGCACCAATCAACACGATAAAGTTTTTGGGCCTCAGTCAAATTATGAGGTATCCACCGGGCACAAAGCTTCCTGACCGCTAAATGCTCATGTAGGATTTTGTGCACTTGACTCATACCGATTCCCAAGCTTGTCCGAATCTGCTGATAGGTCACTCTTTTATCAGTCTTTATCATACGCCGCACAACACTGATGTTATCTTCAGTCGACGCCGTAGAAGGCCGTCCCTTACGCAGATCATCGGTGAGATTAGTGCGACCACGTTTAAACTCATTAAACCAGTTGTAAACAGTGGCACGAGATGGGGCTTCATCGGGAAAGGCCAATCGTAGTCTATCATAACTTTCTTGTTGATTTAAATTATATCGAAAGTCATAAAAAATCATTGCACGAAAATTTTCTCGCGTTAAATTCATGCTTACGTGACACAGACAATTTTCAATTTGCCGCCAAATCGTAAAACAAATGACAAATGAATAAAATTCATACTCAATAATATTGACAAAGAGTTCCATTTTCAAAATTTAAACTTATTTTTTAACAATTTTGTTTAAAAGTGGCCAGTTCTAAAAGGTTTCAGTGTCACCCTCGTAGTTTCGCCATGTCCGTCCTTCCGTCGGTCCATCCGCAGTCTAGCTCAGAGACTCTTAGTACTAGAAACCTGTAATTTGGCATGAATATACATATAAGTCACAACAAAGTGGTAAATAAAAACTTGAAAAATATTTTTTTTAGGGTACCTTCCCTTCACGTTACGTGGGGATGTGGGAAGTCGTTGGATAGGTCTTTCAAAAATATTACAGGTTTGTGGAAAAAAAAATATTAAGTGATCCGTTCATGAAATATTAATTTTATTGTATTGTCTCAAAGTTATCGTTATATGGGAAACTTCAAAAGAGTACAGGGCCTCTTTTCAACACCGTAAAACAATATTACTTTTAGCGTGTTAAAGCATCGTATTTTATTCGGCCGCTATTAACGGTTAAGTAAATAAGAGCTCTCAAAACGTTGACAATACGGAAACGCGTCAAAACCAATAAGGTTTTACCGTGTAGAATCTCGGCCCAGCATCACCTACCACCACTACTGAGCCTTATTAAGTTGACAAGATTAACAAAAGGCCAGTTAACTGTGTTGGTGGTGGTACATGTAGTATTGTTAGTAAATCCTCGTCGCCACTGATTTATTCTCAATAAAACCCTTATTACTGATGCAATTTATATTTCGTAATCACAATTGCTCTTAACCTCCGAACTCGCTTGTTGACAGCCCATGTCACATAACAGGCGGTAAAAATAGTGTTGGGACAGTACCGTGAAATATGCCAACTTTGCCCGATTTTTTGGAAAAAACTTTAATATCTCAAGTTTTTTCTATGACGCCCAACTATATTTTTGTGTCTGCTGCATCTATATGATCATTTGCATGCACTCGTCATGCAAAATTTAATATATGTCAATTTTTTAACCAAAATTTGATTGATTTTGAAGGCGGGCAAAGTTATCTGCACTTCTTGCCAACATTGCCCACCTTCATTTCTCATGTAACTACAGGTCTTATACAGTTGAAACAAAGACCAGTACAAGAATTTGGGCAGTGATGGCGTTCAATTTAATGCGTTAATCAGTACATGTATACTTTCGTCACAAAAGGAGTGGGCAATGTTACCTTCGCATTTTTGATCATTTCCATACAAACCGTCTCGAGTGATTACAAAGTGTTCAGGGTTGTCACATCTGGGTAAAATGATTAAATTAATCGTGTTTTGTTCATTTTATTACTTTCTTTGTATGTTTTGTTGAGTTTCGAGGAAACGAAGAGAAGGTAGATAGGTACCTATTATGTAGAATAAAACAAGGTGTTTAAAGTTCAACTTTTATTAAAGTTTAAAAAAGTAACAAAATTCTAAGTCTTTTAGTTATAGTAACTATGTCTTTAAAACTATTATAATTAAAATCAATAAAAACAAATAAGATGTAACAAACACTTCACATGATTTTCAAAGGTTAACTTTTAGTAAAGCTTTTTCAAATAAGTATTTATTTTTTATTTAAAATTACACACAACTTCCATACCAAGTCTAAGTCTTGAAGTTTTTTACTATTCATACGTAATAACCTTTTTAAAATTGAGATCAATCAAAACTCTAGACTATTAAAAACCTAATTAACAGGTAAATCACAACTGCTAGGAACTTTATAAATACGGAACAGACTTCTTTTCTAATACCAAGTCTAAGTCTTGAAGTTTTTGACTACCTATTCATACATATTCATAATTGAGATCAATCAAAATCCTAAGGGCATGATTAAAAACTTTAACGTTAAACACCCTAACTGATAGGTAAATCACAAGTTCACAATCGCTAGGAGCTTAACAATACTTAGGGTACATCATCATCCATCACACAAGTGACTAGGTTGTGTTGCTAACTTTGCTTGCACACGCTTCTTTATTTTTTTATGTCGGCTAGAAATTATTATAGGACGGAATACATACTTAATAATACTAAGTATTTTCCAAATATTAAAATGTAATAATGTGACAACCCTGAGTCTTTTTTGATGGCGGGCAATGTTGACACTCAGAGGTCTGAACATTACTAGATAACATTGCCCATCATCATAACTTTTTTCTTATAAAGCTTACAGTGTTGAAACTTGAATAAAAATACTTTTTAATTCGTATTTTAAAACATACAATGGAATACACTTACCTTGTGTTTCGCCATTTTGTGTAATTCACACTCACTTCGTGACAAATTTTGGCCCGCAAAAACACGTGCCGCACTTGACGAGTTGTGACAAGCGACTGACTAAACTTAGAAGCAGATACGACCATCAGGGATGCCACAGATATAATTTATTTTCTACCACAGTAATTAATGTTGCCATAAATCAGCACGTTTTTTCCACATCGAAAGATTTGTTTGTGAATTGCATTTTGGGTAAAGTTACCCTGGGTGGCAAAGTTGGCGTATGCAACAAAAGGCTGCTTAGTAGCATTACAATGATTGCATAAAGTTATTATTGAAGTCGGTAAAGAACAAATCACTAGACTTAAAGCATTTATTGCGACCATAGTACAGCCAATATACACCTTATTAATATACAATCTCTAAATGGGAACATATTCAAATGCTAATTGTTTTATTTCCTTTGTAGAAAAGAATTTCTCAATAGATTTAAAAAAAGTTATGTTAAATTTAGTATTTATTGTGAGTTTGGTGCAGGCGAGCATGAAGATTCGCGAGTAAATAATTGTGAAAATTAATATTGAATGGTAAGTAAACTTTATTTTCTGTTATTTGGTGAAATTCAGCTGCGGATGTCAGTTTACTGTGAAAACATGTTACGTTTTGTGGTAGGTAATATTTCCACGCGCCCTCGTGATAGTGCTTTTTATTATAAAAAATATAGAAAATTATAATCGACTCTTCATATGTTTTGTAAAATTATAAGCTCTTAGCTTAGTTTAATGAATAAAGTGGGTTCTATAGGCACCGCGCATAAAGTAAAATTATAGAAAGTGCTCTTTTAATCAGATTTTAGACACTTTTAATCACTTTAACTGTTTCCGTAAAAAGGGAAAACAGAAAGCAAATGGCGTCAGATAAATAATATAAATGCTTTACGCATTCAACGAATGTATAATAATGCTGTTCATCTTACTATAGCTAAACAAAATACTTTGAGCCTGTTTACCAAAGTATAAGACACTCAATAATAGTGTTCAGGTATATTGCAACACTTCATACGCACATTATAATGTTTGCTGCTATTATTTATTATTTTATTATTAACAAAACGTGAATATTCTTTTTTCAGTTTTCTTTTGATTCCGCCTGTTCTTTTAGTTTTTTTCCAATCGTTTTTATCCATGGCGACAAAATATAACACGCATAATATGCACACAAATTCACGATGTTACTAAAATAACCACTTGCAAAATTGAATTACGATGTAATTATTCCTTGAAATAATAAAAATACATTTCTTTATATCAAAATACGACTAAAAGCTTTATTGAAGAAACCGATTATGAAGAAAACGGAGTTAAGATTTTATTAATTGTTTAGTTAATGTTACTATCGGACTAGCATTAAATGAACACAAGCACAGATCATTACAAAGTTTTTAATCTTAAAAATTAGCCACTCTAGCCCAGTGCTGGATAAAATATTACGTAAATGCTTATTTAATGTATTGGGCTTTTCAAATTACTATTATAAGACTTTAACCTTTGTGTAAGTGTAAAAGCTATTTAAGTGGCTGTATATTATAAATACCCGATGCTTTAGTAGGAGTTTAATCTTTATTTAAGAGTAGGTATAGTATAGCTTTAAGCATTACCTACGAAACGAACCAAATGCTATTAAAAACTATTTTATCTTTGCCAATGCCAATTAAAAGTGTTATTCGGACTTTAGGACATAAATCCATATCCACTTTGGTTAATATACAGGTTACGTGTTACTTGGGAAGCGTTCGAAGTAATTGTGAAATCGCAAAAATAAAAAAACGTTTATGTTAAATGTAAAATATTATTGAAGTTATAACTTCTATACGGAGGGTGAACATATTTCGTTACGTAACGCGTAACATTAGACAGACTGTCTGGCTTCCCTTTCTCTCACGCATACGGCAGTGGTAGTACTAATTTTTAAATTCCATTGCCTTGAAAATCGATATCTGAGGGCCCCTTGGGACTACAAATGCGAACCCGTAATCAGATTTTAAAAAAGTGGCCCGTTAAAAAAGTTGAACTTTTTTGTTACTGGTTCGATTGTCTAGTTATAATTTTATATGAAGAACACCACAGCTCCGATCCACTTTTGTATTTACTGTTTTTGTAGTATTGGTGTCCATTGTATAATAAAACAGTTCCACCCTTTCTATCAACGTAATTGACTCCCGCGTCGCCACTTGTATCAGCTTCTTCGGACATAATACTAACAGGTCATGTAAATATTACCATAAGTATCTGATTGAATCATATCTTGACAATTAACTGTAGAACTTATTCCTTTTCTAATGACAAATATAATCAGCAAGTGTCACTTGAACAAAGAGGTGATATAGCTAGTACAGTTATATGAAAAAGTGTTCCGTCTTCCATTTATCGATTACCTATGACTGTACCAGGTTAAAATAACGTTTCGATACCAGAAAAAAAAAAGTATTTCTTCCATAGTCCGGTAAACCGTACCAAGGAAAAACAAGATTTTTCCGTAGTCCAGTCAACAGCACCAAGGATTTTTTTTTCGTTTGTAGTCCGGTCAACTGTACAAAGGAAAAAATTTTTTACCATCTGTCCGGTCAACTGGACTAGCCAACTGTACTACGGGCAAAGAGGGCGTTAATCAAGGGGCTCTATTCTCTGGAAAACCAATTCCTTCCGACATGTTATATTCCTCCACAATAATGGCGACAGTGATTTTTTAGAAAACCAGTCTACGGATGAACAAGGGGATATAAACGGGAAAAGAATTCTACGCGGGCGTCCTGTAGTTTTTAATAAACACATTTTTTACTTATTGTTTAAGAAATTTAATGAAATAATTGTTCTAATTACATTTTATACACTGTATTATTATTATGGTACATTTTGTTAACATAATTTGCTCCTAATAATTAAGTCCTAACAATACTATTTATTAAAAAAGATAAAATTAGAATAATTATTATGCTTTACCTATTCTCTATTATTCCTATTATTGCAGGTTTTATTTACAAATTGTATTGAATATAGTACAATAGACATTTGATTTGTAGTACCTTATAAATATCATCACCCTTTAATTCAAATAAAATTTTGGTCCAGCTAAATTCTAAACAAAAGCAATTTCCAGTGAACAAATTTTCGGATATCGAATACATTTATGGATAATAACATAAAACATTTACAATGTATTACAGTAACAAGGTTATTTTGTTAAATTATTTGAGTTAAATAGTTAAATGAGAGACATGTTACAAGAATATTAAATAATACCAAGGTATTATCCACAATGATTACTCTACACCAAATGTTTAAAGAGCGCGTAAGTATGCTCTATACCAACTGACTTGCCTTATTTAGTAAACACTTAATGCATCGTCTTTAGCTTAAACGGCCAAATTCTGGCGGATGAAGCAACTAGAGACCAAATTTTGTAAACTTTTTTCCTGATTTTACATCATGGATTGTTTTTTTCATGATACAATGGTAATTTTACGTGAAAAGGGAGCATTTTGAGATTATAGTGTTTACTAAATAAAACAAGTGAGATGGTATGGAGTATGTCTGAGGACGAACTCCTAGTAAAGATCATAAACTACACAAGATAACCATGCGACTAGTGGCTAGATGAAATGAGGGTAACAACAAAGTCTTACACAGTAGTATCATAAGTTATTGTTTCAATGGTAATATAAAGTTAAATACAAGTACACACAGGAAAACATCGTTACGATTAACTGCCGAAGCCTCAAATCCGCTCCCATAAAACCATCCGATAAGACTATCTAACTCATTTAGATACCAACAGTAAATAAAATAGCTTAAAACCGTCATGGAAGCAAAATTTATTTAATCGGGAGGAAAAGTAATCAGTGGATATGACTACGAAGTTTTTAGCGGAATGACGATAGTATACAAAGAAATTATAACATATTTTATAAAAAATGTGGACACAAAAACGTCAGTTTTAACGGTGCAAACAATGCAGTTTGTACAGATGTCATATCGGGGCGGACAAGGTCGGCATTTTTTAATGCACCATGCGCCGCTACATTTGATAGCAACTATAGAATTAGACTCATTTTGTACAATCATAGAGGTACTGTTGCAAGCCGAGGCCCCACACACACGGGACACTGGATACTTTTGAGTATACACCTTTTAATCGAAACTGGTTAACTCACGGCCAAAAATAACCAGTTAGCGCGGGCCTTTACTGCCACAATTTGTGAAAATGGTCTGACTAAGATAGAAATGTTATTTTACTACTTGACAAGCAGATATTTTATTCACTACACGAAATTGGCTACCATTGTCTTGCAGACTACAAGTGAGTTATAGGTTCTAACTAGATGAATAATACAACTTTTGCAATATCTCCTAAGATACAAAATATTGCTAATCGGAAAGCGTAAAAAATATTTATTAAGGCGTCCGCAATTTTTACGCCACTAACAATTTATAGACGTTATCTGCAGTGTGCAAAAGCACATTAGGTTTAGGGTCCCCCTTTTCACTGGAAACCATTAATATCACACTTGTGTGGCTAAAATTGTTCATTTAAATATGGATAGCAGTTATATGGCGTGACATAAAATCAGGTATAAATAAATAAGTTTATTATTTAATATTTCTCGAGGGATTTAGGGCTATAAGGAGTGTGATGAAATCAATTACCTTTATTTGTATGTACTTTGAAATAATAAAAAAACCCTTAAGATTAACCCTATTCTTCAGATTGCGGAATCTAGATTTTCCGTCTTGAACTCACCATACACTCCAAGAACAGGGGGACCCTTGCTATTCTAATAAACGTATAGGAACATATTAAGACTACATTATTGCTTGAACTTTTATTGTAGGACTTAAGCGGTGCAGTCAACGCACTGAACATAAAATCGTCGACACCTTCCCAGTAAAATCCAACCTAATAGGTTGTTAACATGTAATTTCACAATAGTGCCCATAATTATTTGACAAGCTAATCCATATTTCTTGTCTCGAAATTATTTAGAGGGAATCATCTAAAATTGGAAACATGCAAAAATAAAATGCAGTTGCCTTCAGTAGAAAGTGTGCATAATTAATGTAAAAACCACAGAACAAACTGAAATGAAACACAAATATTAAAAATGAAAATAAATTTATACATGCAGAACCAATTTTATATTTATATTTTTTAAACACATCATATTAAAATACATAACTTTTACTGAATAGCACTAACTTGTTGTAGAATCAATTAAATTATCATATTTACTTCTCTTCATAATAAATGCTAGATAGACACAATATAATGTTAAATTAAAACAAACTCGACCAGTTTTACTTCCAAAGTTCATAAGATAATCACATCTTTATAATATTACTTGGTGAATAAATGCTATTGTAGGTACAAATATGAAGAAATTTGAATGATAGGGTTATTTAATTATACCTCCTCCGGTCCGACAATAACATAATAAAATTACCATCATAATTTGGTATTCTTAAAAGATTCATTGTGACCCCCTTCAAGTGGATATTGATATGTACTATTTTCATGATTCATTTCACTGCTGAAAAATTTTGCATTTGGTTGTTGCTATTAGAGGCCACCCATGAACTGAAGACATCCCTGAAAGGAAGACATGCCTTTTTTAATCCTTGTAACCTCAATTATTTTAGGAATCAATATATTGGTATTTTGCAATTGCTCACAGCATATTATATTTGTATTGTGTGGCAATATTGGAAATAATGAAAAGAGTGTTTGTTTATTTACCTGCAGTGGCTGACAACACATTCATTAGAGCAATATTCATCTTCCCATTCACTATTGGCTATCGCAGGGTTGGTACAACCCTGTCGGATGCATGATGGAGGAGTGCTTCTGTGTTCACTTTGCTGGGGACAATTGAGCATACTTTCAAATGTCTACTACATAATTAATAACTGCTATTTTTGTTTATGATAAAAAGACCATTTTACATTAAATCCAAAACGATACCCTATACAAGATTTTCTTTGTCATACAAATACATATCCGTATTCACTCACGGCACATTAACAGGTTTTTTTTATTTAATATTCAGCAAGTATCCTAACCTACAATGCTATTAACCCTACAATGCTATTAACCTTTCAAAGCTGTAAGATAGAACTGACGGATTACCTCTGGAGAATGCTGAGGCATGCCAGAATTTCCATTACTGTTGGGAGAATGTTGTTCTGGTTTGAGAGTTTGGTGCTGAGGCTGTTGTTGCGGTTGGGTTGTTTGTTGTTGAATCTGCTGATGTTGCTGTTGAAGTTGTTGAATTTGTTGTTGTTGCTGCTGTTGTTGTTGAATTTGTTGCTGTTGCTGGTGTTGTTGCTGCTGCTGGTGCTGTTGTTGTTGCTGATGCTGCTGTTGCTGCTGCTGTTGTTGCTGTTGTTGCTGTTGTTGCTGATATTGCATTTGTTGATGAGATTGCTGCATTTGCTGAAAAACCCAAGTAATTTAGTAAGATGCTGAAAGAGATAAGTTTCCTTTTGGTAGTAAGACGTGTACAAACATATTCATATTAGCTTTACTATGTAAAAGATTTTGAAAGCTTTGCCTGTAGATTTAAAATCTTGTTTATATTATAATAAAAACAAATGAGTTTATTTTTATGTCTTCTACTTCAAAATATCTAATTTATTTATGTACAAAATCCTTTTTTTTCATAAATTTATTTTCAAGCCTTTAACTATACATAAAAATCTTGCGAGTCAATCTAACTCCATTTCCTGTTATTAGAATGGGCAAAAATTTGGAATATGTGTGTATACCAAACAATAATTCATATATGTTGTACTTAGTATTGTCACCCTAGCTTGTACAGTAAAGAATAGTACCTGTTGAGTATGGTGGAATTGCATAGCAGCATGAACAGTCCCCATCGGTGGAGATTGAGACTGGACTTGTCTGTAACCTGGAGGTGATAAGCCAGAAGATGTAGCATAGTGGGATGGCGACTGAGCAGGTGGATAGCTTCTAGGAGGCTGTGCTACATTAGGCTGGCAGGCTTGTGGTGTGGTAGTTGGATTGCCTTGGTAACTTTGAGGGTTCTGTCCCGGCACACCCTAAAAGAAAAAGTTATTTATATTTTTGGTATGATATCTCTGTTAGAAAAGCAGACATCAAAATAACATGTAAAAACAAAAACAGAATAAAAATTAGATATGCAAGCAATAATCAGTAACAAACTTGTCATAAAAGGCGAATATTCGGCACTTTCTAGCGCCTTCAAGTATTCTGAAGAGGACTTGTCATCAGGTAGGTTTTGGTATGTAAGAAAGGGCATAAAGTACGTAAAAAACTCTGCTTATGTACAATATGTTACACTCGAAGCGGCAATTTATTGGTTTATTGTAATGGGATAACTTACAAGGACAAAAGCTGGTATTTGTCTTGTAATATTTACTTATACTTTGCTATTAGTACTAACTTCCGAAAAGCAGTAGTCAACAAATAATTGCTTGTGAATTACATGTAATAAGTATTTTAACTAAAAAATAACAAATACTAGGGACAATTACACACGATTTGAACGGGAACACCCATTTTTATTCCTAGATTCAAAATATGAAATGTTATGTTATAATTCAGATTCTTAACAAAACTTAAATAATATGAGATCATCATTTAGAAAATGACCTCCGGAAGGATCATGTGTATGTATAATATGTGTAAATAACACACAGATGCAGCCAGGGTGGGTTGCTAGTTATACAGTCCCCTTGACTGTATTAATATCTATATAGCTATCGCATCAAATATATCTACACGGACCTTATTGCCAGTGGCATAAAGGCATATAGATATTTTTGATGTCTTGGGATCGTATATATATTTATGCGCTTGACGTGACTTAATTACAAATATAAATAAATTATAAACTACAATTTCTTACAGGGCTTTTGCTTTAACACCCATCTCTCGGAAAGCACTGGTACCCAGACATGTGAAGGTGCCTTAATCTCCATTATATCTTGCAATCTTGCAGTATGCCTAAGGGCATTAAGCTGAGTTTATTCCTTTGTCATGAATGGTATGCCCAATGACAATTTTAATTCCTTTTCCTAACATCAAATTAGGTCCTGTGGTGCCATTCTTCTAACCTCTTGAAGGTCTTTGTAGATTTGTCAATTAGTTTATTTGCAAGATGGTTAGGGCTATACTGTATTATCTTTGAATAGGCAATCAGCTTGTTTGTAACTAATTGATTGACCAACATGGAGCATATTTATTTTCAATACAAAAAGGGAAGTTCTATAGAATCACCCTAATAGTGCAAGCAACCTAAGCTAGGGATTATTTTACCGAAAGTGTTAAAAATCTAAACTGTGCCACCCTTAACCCTGAACATCTGCTGTTAGAAGTTTGAATAGAGCATCTTTTCATGTCACATAATATTAGTATTGAGCCGGATACCACAACAGTTTGAAAATCATTAACATATTTCTACTGAGGGTATTCCTCATTACGATTTAAAGTTTTTAATAATAAAAATTGCCTGCTGCTCCTTATTTAAATATTATGTATAAGGGCATAATATGTTATATTAAATCAAAAAAATATCTTAATTAGGCCCGTGACAAAGCAGACCTATTCTGACTGAGGGGTCAATGCATTTATTTATTTTGTTCAAGGGAATGCAACCTTGCACCCTATTGTAGTAGTTTAATCACCTAAATTGCTTTAAAATGGTGCAAGAAATTAGTTTTAAACCATTCTATTCCTTTAAAATCTTTACATGATGCATTGACTCCTCTGTTAGAAAAGCCCCGCCTAACCTTACTAGTAAATCAAATGGCAGCATGGAGAAAATGACCCTTTTGGAAAGTCCAAATAGCCCATTGAGTAGGTATTTCACATTTAGGAAACCAACTAGTTGGATAGTCAGCCCTTATCTAATAAATGTATGTGGTACCTGGTATGTTGCCGGGTTGTGTGCCATGCTCCCTTGATAGTTCTGTGTTGCTTGTTGAGGGTTTGGTGGATAACCTTGTGTTGGTTGCCCAGTGTACGCCGCTTGAGGTTGACCTCCAGGGTAGCTCTGTGGGGTATAGCCTTGTGGAGCTGAGTTTGGTACATAACCCTGAGGCGAGTGCCCATTTCCATATGCTTGCCCTTGGACTCCCTGATAGTAATTCCCATAGGAAGAATTACTGTTATTCCCGTGGTTGTACATTGCTGGAGTTTCTTGTTCACCACCCTTTAAAAAACACATAAAAAACAAATAATTAAAGATTTTGTTAAAAAAAATATGTCAAGATATTGATGTGATCTAGAATACTAGATGATAAGAAAAATACTTTTGATAAATGTTAAAAATTAAAGTTACTGTCTGTTTAAAACTTTGGATGTTACTACTATACTTTTATATATACTACTGTATTTTTGAAACTTCCCTAGTAATAGATTGATTGATTATAAATAGTTGTATTATTTATTATACGTGGGAGTTGACTATGCTCGATTTATTTTTGTGTTCGTGATAAATGTATTGAATAAATAAACTACAAACAAGTTAAATCAAATGTATCTTCTTGATCAACATTGAAATTGTAACCTTTTAAAGTAATCAATTGTGCCGCTTTTTGATCTTGAAGCGAAATAAATGTTGCTAATACACAATCATGCCAGAGCTACTAAGTAAAATGACAAGAACACACTTATGCACTGATTATAAGTTAAAAAAGTATTTGAAAATGTTTTTAATAACCAAATATTTATGAAACAAAAGCTTACAATCGCCACAGTCCACTTCAAAAGCTTTAACTTTTTAAATGAGTACAAGGCTAAGCTAGCGTCGTATTTGGATTCCAGCTTGTTGCCTGGCTTGCCAGACGCGTGATCATTGATCGGCGCAACGGCGGCTCCGTGTGACTGAGAAAGGGATGTCTCGTTTCCCGGTCGTCGTCGTTCTTCGGTTAGACTCGTAACTTCCGAGCGAGACAAGACAACAAAAGTCGAACAAAACTTGTTTCCACGGAACAGATCTACAGAGAGCTATCCGTTCCGTATTACTTTGCATTCGGTATAAATTATAAACATTTATATTCGTGAACATTAAGGTTGTAATGATGACGCAGAGTAGGTAGTTTATTTTGTCTAGGTTTTTAAAAATGGTTACAATCACCGATAAATAAAGTAGTTTACTTTGTGTCCTTAACTAAGCTAATAGAAATCATTTACCTATAATAAAATAGATTTGTAAAGAAAAAAGCTAAAGCTTGTGCAAAAAGTCACATCTAAGTTTTGACGAGGACTGCATGCAGTTAATTTCTGAGTAATGGAAGGTAGTGTTAACAACATCCCTATATTAATTTGGTTTAATTTTTCAAGATAGAAGACAAAAATGGATGATTTGTAATTTAAAAACATAATAGTCATGCATGATTTTAATGTTAGAATTCCGTTTCTTCACTGTTCTGACTAAAAACATTTGCTTTTGTATTGCTAAAACAATTAACTTACCTTTGACACTAAGCTAGCTCTGTAAGCTGCTAGTGCTTTTAGGTATTCTTTCTTGGCTACTTCAGTTTTCTGTTTGTATACCTATAAACATGATAAATAATGTCAACAACCTCACAGTACAATATTAACCATACATACAACACAGGCAAGATGAATTAAATAACTCACACTCTTGTGTTCAGAGTCTAGACCATCCCACATAGAGGCAACTATTTTAGACACTTCTCCAAAGCTTGCATTTGGGTTTTGCCCCTTTATTGCTGCTTGGGTGTCTCGGAAGAACAATGCATATGCTGAAACAGGCCTGTAATGAAATAGGAAACATTTTAGATTGGAAATTATAAGATTCAGTAGGTAGGCTGCACAGGCACTCTTACACATACAAATTTACTAATGCTTCCCAAAAGGAGAGAAATTCAACAGTTGTCGTTCTTTAACCCCTCGTATGCGGTAGGTCAAAAAAGTACCAAGTTCTAGTCTCTTCTGATTACGATATACGACAGGTTAAGGTACATAAATGTGACTAAATTAAAGTTTTGTGTACATATGGCTTACTTTTGTGGTTCATTTGGGTCCCGTTTCTTCTTTTTCTTCTGCACTTTAGGCTTCTTTTGCATCTGACCTCTGTTCATTCCATTATCCATGGGTTCTGGGGATGACCTCTTTACTCCCATGTTGTTTGCACCAATCTGTGGGTGAAACTGCTGTCAATGTGGAAACTAACTGAATAATCATCTAATGAAAATATAGTTCATTGGCAATGGGAATTAATCATGTATAATCAACATGTTCCTAGAAATAAGTATGAAAATCAATAAAATCTGCCTATACCTGATGAAGCGTAGTTTGTTGCTGCCGGCTCGCTGAGCAATAATGGATAGGCAGAAGGCTTTCCGCATCACCAGGCAACTACCAACAAACAACCAATCCATTAGAATTTGCTATTTTCTACTTTTTGTGTCTAAATTTTAATATGTTTATGAATGGGAAAATAGGTATGCCAATGAACTATATTAAAATGTAATACAAGAAATAACTCTTAAACTATTGCATGTCATTAGAAAACTGTTCAATCAATTTAGTTTATATATCAACACTTAACAGGATTCACAATGAGATGACTAGAGATAAGTTTAGAGAGAGGTTACCATATAGATATATAAGAATAGAGAAATGTATAACAAAAAATAATCACAAGTAACACAAATAGTGGTACAAATATAACACATAATGAGGCTTAATAACTTAACACTGGAAATTACCATGAAATAAGTTCAATGTAGTACCTGTGAGTGATGCGAAGGTACACTGTCATCAGAGTCATCACTTGTGGTCCCTGGGGGTGACGCTCTTTGTGGTGAACTATAAACAGGTGCAGCGTTCTGAACAGGTGTGCTAGGAGTAGGTGGGCCATTCATCACTTGAGATGGTTGCATCATCAGCAGCCTTTGCTGGCCACCTGGTTGCTGTTGGATGACATAGTTGCCAGCTGGTGCACCAGCACCACTAGAAAGAAAACGCTGATTAGTTATACTTATACTATATTTAAAAGAATTTAACCTAAATATTATAATAACGCGAGTAGTTGAAGTATTGTACACACAAATTTTATTATCTTACCTGTGTGAAGTCACTGGAGTATGTGGTTCTTGTAGGTACAGCGGTTGTTGATACGACGGAGCACCGCCCGGCGGCGCTAGGCCGTCTTGTGCAGGATTCATCATCCCCACCTAAAAGGACAGTTAAAATATTATAAACAAAACCTGTAGGTATAAAATAGTAACTAGGTATCGTATGAACTTGAGTACTTCATGTAGCCTGTGAAATTGAACTTTGTAAACTAAAGTAGGACTAACCCCTATCCCTAATAATAAAACATACTATTTAATATTACCGAGAAAATGTGAAAGGTAAAACAAAACGTTATAATATAAATGATAATGATTGATAGATAACAATGTTTTATTTAAAATTAAAACAGAATGCAAACAAACAAGTGCAATGACAGTTCTTCACTCACTCGTGGAGAAAGAATTTCTATGGAGGGAGAATACACGTACAAGGCAGTAGGTATTCACACCACCACACGCAACTGACGCAACGTAATCTGACAGTCTTGACAAGCGGACAGTTACCTAGGACGAGAGCAGAGCCACAGAATAGACAGAGTTGTTCGAGACACATGTTAAACAGGATATTTGAATATTTGAATTTGCCTTATATATTTTACTTTTTTTTCCCAGCTTGCTTCGTTTCCGTAATCTTGATGATTTTATGACTTCTTTTATAGTGATAGTCATACATCGTTATCGCGGGTACAATTACCAATCAGATAAAGAGCAGATAAAACAGAATGTCTATTTGGTAGAAACGGACGTATTCTGCCTACAGCAACTAAACATCTAAGAAGCTCTTTACATGTGGAGAGTTTTCTCTAGAAAAGATCAATAAAAAATACAGCTGCAAAGGGGTATGGGTTAAACTGTTGTCATATGTATCCATCTGTTTAGTTAACAAGTTTATACATTGGAAATAAGTAAATTTAATTATATTTTAACGTCTTTTTTTTAAGAATTTTAACAATATATTGATACAATTTTTGAATATGGGTTTTTCTAATTGAGACCATGGTATATTACAGCGTACCATAAATTTGGTCAATTCCATCCTAAAATATTTTTTTTACGGATGTATGCTTTTCCAAGTTGAAATGTCGTTCCATAGAAGCTCTGGGGGAAACTAACATTGCACTTAGTGCAATATAATTTTGTATCGCGAGCCTGTAATTCAGGATAATCCTTTGTCCACAACTCCACAAATTCTTCGCACGTTTTTTTCCTTCGCGGCATTTTAAAAGCACTCGGCAATAAATATATTACACACAGTTATCAGTACGGATAATTGATAATGTACTTGCTAACAAATGACAAAGTTAAATAGGAAAAAATATTAAAGAGTTTGAATTGTGACTGCATAGTTAATCTATTTAAGTTGTATTGGTACTCAAGTCAAGTATGGAGGTTGGGTATTAGAAATACCTAATGTGTGATACATTTTAAACTCGTAGCAGTAGGCATAGATGTTCCTCAAAATGAGTTTCGCGTCTGTTATTGCTTGTTTTTCATAATCTTTCTGTACTGTCAAATCGTTTTTGTACCCGCGATAACGACGTATGGTGATAGTAAGGGCCTGTTGTTCGATCAGTAGTTAAACTAATTGTACGAAATTATGGCGGTTATGCTTCTTTTTGTGATTTTAAAGTTAAAATACTGCTTTTCTAAAAGTTTTAATGCACATCATGAAATATCATTTCAGTTATGATCGAATAAATTCGTAACTACGAATGAATGAGCTACTTTTTTATTTTTGTCGAGTAGTATAATGCGAGATCTAGGTTGTTTTAAAACATTATATATTGCTATTTATTTTGCATTTTTTGGATGTTTTTTAAGGTAATGGATTGATTTTGAACTGAAGTTTATTACTGTTGTTTTAATTTTATGAACGAGAGTTTTAAGTGGGCGAAATCAAAAACATTTTTTTGCCCATTTTCTATAAAACTTTACCAAGTTAATATTTTTTTTACTAAAAATGTATAAAATTTTCGATTATTTTTCATTAGTTCAGATAACTACTGATCAAGCAACTCGGCCTAAGAGCCGGCCCGGTAACCTTCGGGGACAGAAGATGTCCGGCTTTTGCTTTTGATTTGTTCTGTTTACTATTTTACTCTGCTCCGTCGGTGGACCGTCATTAAAAAAAAGATGAAGAAGTAGAGTAGGTGATAGTAAGTCCTGTTAACACATATAGTATTTTAATAATATCGAAACAAGATAGGTTAAACCAACGTAGAATGAAGGCACGAGACTTGATAGAAATTCATAATGCAGTTTATGTAGTACATGGAAGACCGAGCTTCACTCGGGTTGAAAACAAATATTCCCGAAGATGATAATTTGACAGATCGTTTTTTCGCTTCGTAAACCCCCATTTAATAAATTCATCGAAATCGTTAGAAACATTTTCGAGAACTAGATTACAAATATATATTTCGAAAGCTTCAAAAATTAAATTTTCAGTACAAGCTATTTTTTCAATTCAATGTTTTTTTTTTTCAAATACTTCTAAGTATGCATTTGTATGATTTCCTCGCATTTATTGAGAAAGGCATTATATATGCCTCGGCGGAAATGGTACCTATTGCCTGACTCTTATTTTAACCACCTCGTCAGGCAATCCCTTTCTTTCCGCGCCTAGACAATAATGTACTAATTTGAAAATATGGAACAGGTAGATTAATTCGTGGTATCAGTAGTAAGAAATCGTAGTGTTGTAATGTTTACCTGAGGTGCCGCATGGTGCATCTGCGAGTACTGTATGTGAGTCGGCTGGCCTCCGTTCGCATGCTGCCCGTGAATTGAGGGGATATCGAACTCTTCGTCGCCGAAAGACGGTGTATGAAAAGTCTGCAACAAATATAAATGGTTATAGAAAACCCGGACAAATGACAGTTTCACTCGCGCACAGATGGATTTTTTCAGTGATGTAAGTAACTAAAAATTATCAATTTTAGATTTTTTTCTTCACTTGTGCTGTGAGATCTTGCTCCTTGCCAAATGTCATGATTTTGGGGCTCCAGGTTTTTAACCCCCGACGCAAAAAGAGGGGTGTTATAAGATTGATGTGTAAGTGTGTGTGTGTCTGTCTGTGTGTGTGTGTGTGTGGGTCTGTCTGTGGCACCGTAGCTCTTAAATGGATGAACCGATTCGAATGCGGTTTTTCTATTATTTGAAAGTAGGTTTTCTAGCGGTGGTTCTTGGACATGTTTGATCAAAATTGGTTTAACCGTTTTTGAGATAATGAGCTTTTAGGGGGTTAAAAGCCCCCAAAATAACGGCGACTCCTACTTTCAGAGCTGATATCTCTTAAACGGCCCAACTAATTTTCATTAAATCTTGCTAAGAACCATCCTGATCCGTGCATCCATTTGGGAGCTTCGATTCCACAAACAGACACTCAGATGGAAAAGTTTTGTTTATAGCTTAAAATTAAAAATTGAATTAGAAATTTAAAAACACCCCGATTCAAATATTTAGTCTGTAAAAATACCGCAAAAAAAAAAAAAAAAAATCAAACGTTCTAAGATAACATCAACATATAATCCGTCATTCAGTCTTGTAAAGTATTTTTACGTCTTAATTGTTTATAAATACGTTGCGGCAGCTTGAGAAATTTATAACTGCATCGCAGCGGCTTTGGATGATAAGGACAAGGTTGCAGGCATATTCTGCGACCTGTCTATAGTGGTGGGTGGCCAACTCTAGTTTGTCACTGAATTTAAAAAATAAACTAAAGTGCCTTCATTTTTGACGTTATATTTCTCTTGTCGCAATAAATAGTTTAGTTTGTTTTGTTTTTTATTATAATATACTTATGTATGTAACAGTCACATAAACTACTATAAGGTAAACAAAACATGGTAAAAATAAAACGACATCCCCAGCCGCCCGTGCGTCGCACCACGGCCACCTTTATTATTGAACAAAAATTTAAAAGTTACTTTGTCTCAAGCTCGCAGCAAAATAAAATATTGCTCACTGTCTTTAAACATCAAAACCACCCTTTTTGAGGTGCAAAGGTGATATAGTTATTTGTGCAACAAGAGAGCAAAGTTGTTTTTTGCTGCGAGTGTTGATTTTGAATCCCGAGCAAGCGAAGGATTCTAGAATTGAATCACGAGCGTAGCGAGTGATTCTAGGTTAGAATCCTGAGTGCAGCGAGGGATTCAAAGACACGACGTGCAAATAACTTTGGTCTTGTGTTGCACATACAATTTTTCACCTTAGCAGCGAGAAAATATAACCTTTATCTACACACTTATCATAAACCCTCTATGATGCGTTCAAAAACCGCAAATTACGACTAGCATAAAGATGTTGTTTTGTTAGAACACATTTCTTAGTTATTAGTGAAAATGTTATTATTGTTTAATAATGACATCAAATTCGATATCAATATTACATTCAAATTTCGAACATCTTTGAAAAACAAAGCAAATTTTATTTGACCTCGATTCTAATATCGCTCGAGATGACATTTTCTTCGAAATGAAATGTCAATTGCATACAATTATGACAAATCTCGCTTGTTACTTGATATCGAACGATATGATATTATAAGCCGACTCTAGTTTGTCTCTGAATTTAAAAAAAAAACTACGGGTGACGCCATTTCTGACGTTCTATTTGTCTTGTCGAAAAAAATAGTATAGTTTGTTTTGTTTTTTATTATAATATTATGTATGTAGATTGTAACTGTACATAATTAGGCATTCAAACACTCGTGTGATGTTATTATGTAACAGTCACATAAACTAAGTACTATAAGTTAAAAAAACAATATGGTAAAAAAAAACGACATCCCCAGCCGCCCGTGCGCCGCACCACGGCCACGGAACAAAAATTAAAAAGCTACTTTGTCTCACGCTCGCAGCAAAATAGAAATTTGCTCAATGTTTTTAAACAGCCAAACCACCCTTTTTGAGGTACTGAGGTGAAAAAGCATTTGACGTTATTAATAATGACTCATTATTACTAAGTATACAAAATTAAACACTACGGTACAACAAAACAGGTTTTCAGTAAAGTTGTTTAAATCATTTTATAGTTGCAGAAAACAGACCGTTTAAGTCGAAATCGAGGGGAAAATAGAAATTTCGCATTCCGCAAGGATCGGCGCATGGAAATACCCTGTTTTGTATTTTTATTTTTTATCAATGACTTCTCATCCTCTGTCGCTGAAGGTCAGATGGTGCTATTTGCCGACGACACCACGGTGGTCGTCGTCGCGAGTACGTACGAGCAGCTCGAGCAGAATAGTACATTTTGATACAAGTGCGGAAAGTATGTCATTTTACACGAGTCCAGACTCGGGACGAGTTAAAATGACAGTTCCCCACGTGTATCAAACGACGTTTACATATACATTTGCGGAAAAATATCAATGAAACAAAATAAATCAGTAAAGTAAAACTATTACAAGAGACAATTTTACTTTTAATTGACACAGACTCTATGAAATGGCAACGGTTGTGACCATTCAGCCAAATAAAACAAAAAGTCACAGTAATTTAATTACCTATATTTAAAAATCAAAAAGTATAATGCTCTATTAACCAGCGGTAATGCATAAAGGTGGATTCACATTACGCCGTACTGGGCTGGGCCCGGTTTCGGCATGGTGTAATGTGAATTCACCTTAATACACAACTATCTAATCATTCGTAATACTAATTCAGATACAGCCATCTTGATGAGAGCTGTTTTTTTTTTAATATTACCTAGATAACTTTTATGTGTGTATGTATGTATGTATTTAATTTTAATATTTAAAATTATATTACCTATGTATAGTCTCAATGCTAAATGATGTAATCAAAAAGTGGTTGAACATGCAAACTCTTTGGTTGGATGCACGGCTTGGAAGTTGAAACAAAATTATATTTAAAAAAAAATGGAAAACTATAACGCACTAGTGCGTAATATCCAACTTTCCGCACGATATACAGCTACGAAAAGTACCACTTTTTGAGCAACTGTGTTAAAAAATAGCTAACGTGTGCTTAACGTGTGCTTAATAGACATCAGAAATGGTGTCTCTTAGAAAAAAAGTGGTTTGCTATTTTTTTGAGATAATTATCTGATCTACAATTTTTCCTGAACTAATATATTATGATGAAACTTACCGTTTTGCTAAAAATCGCGGACAACCTGTTTTTGTGACCCCGAGTATATTTTTTCCAGGTATCGGATCGATGAGGATGTTTTAGATTTCATTTGAACCATCCTACCAATTTTTAGCTGGGTGCGAATTTTAGTACCTTCATTCCTATTTTTAACCCCCGACGCAAAAAGTGGGGAGTTTAGAGATCAGAGTTATTCGTCTTATTCGTTTTACGTTCAATTCTTATTTCATCTCATTCTGTATTCGTCACTCCTCCTAAGTCCAACTCAGTAACTTGTCTCATTTTTAATAAGTCATATTATTAGTTTTTCGTCACGGTCTTCCATGGACTCATTCGTCATTCTTCCCTTTCGATTTTTGTCATATTAACTCATTCTTTAATCGTCACGTGTATGTGTAATGTTAACATTAAAAAAAAAACAAGAGCATGTCGGACCATGCTCAGGGCACTCGTAGGGTTCCAAAGACGTAATAATTAATTTTCTCGTCTTAGATTACAAGAGCAATAAATTGAGGGATTGTTTCCACACCACAAACGTAACAACATTTATTCTACAACTTTTGAAAATAACTTATTGTTAACTAAATATTAATGAATTTAGATTTTCTAAGCAAGCAATGTATTGCGAAAACGAAAACTACGAAGTTGCTAGGCTGACAGTAGATGTCAACTATTACTACTATTTTTTTAAAGTTGTAGAACAAATGTTGTTACGTTTAAAGAGTAGAAGCGGGGCCATTTGCAACGTTAAAAGATGGCGGACGAGTGATTTGTTTTAGACTTTAATTTTTGGGTAATTAGGTGTTCAAAGTTCTTTTCTGATAGTGATTTGTACTTTTTATGCCTTTGTGTCGCACAGTGATTGAAGACTTGGACTTATTTCGTGTATCTGGCATCTTTCTTCTCGTTTCAAGTGGACTCGCAGTGGTGCAGAGGTTAAAACTATCTTGACCTCTGACCTACAAATCACCGTACAACGTTGCCCCCAATCTTCCTAGAGAAGATTGGATTGTGTTTTATTGCTATATTGATTTATAATTATATATACTTACTTGACACTGGCGAAATCACTTCACGTGGAAACGCCATATCCCCGCGGTAGTAGCTGTTCAAGTCGCCGCGGGGGCAAAGAAAGAAGAAGAAGAGTAGAAGCGATCCCTCAAATTATTGCTCCTATTACAGGCAACACCCGATATACACTTTAATCGCCTGTATCTCAAGAATCAATGATGTCTACTTAGTCGTGATAGTTTTCCTTTAAAATTCGTTATATATGCTCTTGCATTTAAGATTTTATTCCAAAACGACTTTAAATAGTAAACTAGTTATTCCTTGTTGTTTTTTTATGTTTGTAGTACGGCTTCGGACGTGTACGGCACTGAGCATGGTCTTGTCTGGTTTTGTAACGTTATTGTTGTTTTGAAATTAAGTTTCTATTTTACAATTTTGTATGTCAATAGATAGTGTTTTAGGGTTCCGATGTAATTACAATAGGTTCGTTGATATTTTTAGGGTTTCGCAGTCCAACTAGGAACTCTTATAGTTTCACCATGTCTGAATGTCTGTTTCTCCGTTGGTACTACACGGTATTTCACGGTAGTCATTAATCCAATGTTCATAAATCATAATAAATAAACACATGGCCGAGATTCTAAACGGTAAAAACGATATCGTATTTGACGTGTTTCCGTATTGTCAACGTTTTCATAACTCTTGTCATTTACAATAATGGCGACTGTGACATAAACGATTTTAAAACACGTCAAACACGATATCGTTGTAACGCAGTTGAATAGAAGCCCAGGGCCTATATTCAGGTGCGTTAAAACGATATCGTGTTTGACTCGTTTAAGTATCGTTTATGTCACAGTCGCCATTATTGTAAATGACATAGGAGTTATCAGAACGTTGACAATACGGAAACAGGTCAAAAACGATATCGTTATAACGCAGTTGAATAGAGGCCCTGGTCTTTTGTTTCAGAGATATTTTAATAACTGAATAAAATGTTCAAAATTGGAATTTTAGGATAAATGAAAGCGGTTAAACTTACGCGCGACATTACGTTTATTATTTAGTGTTATTATGCTTTTGCGTCACGGTATGAGTATAATTGAAAATGGGCTAAGCACATGTTTTGTGTTGTTGTTACAATGATATAATCACTATGTATTTCTTAATTACAAAACTACCACGAAGCTTTAAAAACCACTCGTTTTACCAAATGATTTTTGGATTTTCCCCAGAACCAAACGAAAGACGTTAGTCGATTAACGTCATTTTTGACTTGAATTTTCACTAATTAATAACGTAAATCTACCTCTATTATTATTATTATTATTATTAATTTTGTGCATATTCTGTTAGAGAAACAGACTTCACAAATTAAATTACAATCCAGGTACGAGTAGGTACAGAATCGTATAGTTGAACGTCCCCTCGATATTTGCGTTGGCTATCTATGTATTTGTACGTCATCACATCTCGCTAGTTAAATCGGCGGCGGCACACCGGCATTGCCTGTTTTGCCTACCCTCAGACAGACAGGGATGACAATAATATTGATCGTCTGTGGCGGCTACGACAGCTTCTTTATCCTGCACGCTTTACATAAAATGCAACGTTATTAGTTTTGAACGAACGCCGCACAGCATTTTATTTACATTAATTTACATCAATTAATGTTCGGTTAATATTTCTTCCATTCGGTATTTTATGGTAGATTTACCAAGTAAATCTAACACTTAGCAAGCTGGCTTCTTAGCGGTGTTTATTACTAATAAAAAATGTAAGCTTTCACCTTACTAAGGAACGGAAATGGTATATAGCTTTCGATTTTAGCTTTAGAACGACACGAATGTATTGATGATAAATAATCGGACTGAGCTTGAGCTTGAACCTAATTGATTTAAAGTTGTGGACACATATGTTTGGTACCCTACTGTAAAATTAAATTAACGGCGACACGTTGGTCCATAGCGGAGGTATTATTGTACAAATTACTTAATAGATTTTCAGATTAATTTTAGAAGTTAAATAAAAATGAACAACTACCCCTAACACACTTTAAAAAACTGTACATCATTATAACAAAGGGAAAAAACAAGTTAAGTAACAGAAAACCATTCAAACACATTTTATAAAGAGGACTACCATTTTGTTTTAATGGCACCAGGGGGCCTAGACAAGATGCCTGACGCTAATGGTGGCACTTCACTTGGCGATTCATAACGTAAAGCCGGGCATGTCGGACTCGCGCACCGACGGTTCCGTAGAAACTTACAAGAATGTTAAAATGGTATTGAGGGACAAATTTGACTTTGCCGTTGAAAAACTGTTGTCTCCATCCATACATTGACATAGGTCGCGATTAGTTTACCAATTGCAATAATAAGTTTGCAATCTGGGTGAATTGCAAAAAAACGTACATAGTTAAGGACCTAATTGATGTCAAAGTTTAATTGAAACAAATATTTTTTCCTTTGTGTAACGAAAATTAGTCATACAGTATGGTTAATCTTCGTTACACAAAGGAAAAATAATTTGTTTCAATTAAACACTGACATCAATTAGGTCCTTAACTACGTACAATATCTTTGCAACTCACCCGTCTAAAAGGATATTTTCTTTTACTTGTGCTGTAATAGGTACATTGCCAAATTTCAGGATTCCAGGTCTATGGAAAGTGACCTATAAATCGAAATATACGTTTTTTGCGGCATAAACGGCCGTATCTTTTTTACCGTTGACTTAGAAGTTTTTTTTTCACAGCTTCAAGAGACTGAGTGGTTTTAATTTTTACTCGAAGACTCCACGCGTTCCCGAAATCAAGGGTCTTGTCAGATAGACGGACGGACGGACAACAAAGTGATCTTATAAGGATTCCGTTTTTTTCCATTTGAGGTACGGTACCCTAAAAAAGAACAAGTATGAACAAATTTTCTAAATACGTACATACATAACATCACGCCTTAATTCCCAGAGCTACGGAAATACCAACAAAAAGACTTCTAAATCTAAATTCGACGTCATGGTTCCTAAGAACAGATCTCGCTATCTCTCATAGTTTCCGACTTCTCCATACTGACCCATTTGGATTGTACACCCGGTAAATTACTAGCTGTTTCCGGTGACTCCATTCACGTAGAAGTTGTTTATCGCTATTACCTCAGGAACCGTTCAATCTTTCGGGATAAAAAGTACTCTTCGTACCCCTGGGACTCTAACTATCTCCATAACCAATTTAATCTAAATCGGTTCAGCGGTTAATCCGTGAGAGCGTAACAAACAGACAGAAAGACAGGCAGAGTAACTTTCACATTTATTTATAGGTACTAATAGTATAGAATAGATAGATGGATTGATTGTAAAGACTTGCATATTTCAATTGAACAGTTACTTTGTCATTGCAATCATTTCTGTTACGCGAATCTTGAGTACCTAAACTCAAGTAAAACATGTATAGGTAAAACAAAAGCCGGTCAAGTGCGAGTCAGATTCGGGCACCGATGATTCCGTGCGCCGCACAGTAGGCAATATTACGGTTTGAGACTTTGAGTTTAATTTCAAATGGAATGAGCGCGAGCCCAGGTAGGTACCACTTGACCATTTTTTAATATTTGTTTTTCTTCAGAGTTTGTACTACAATCATACCAAATTTGACACTTGTATGTTTTGCCGTTTTAACGACACAACAAAAATAAAAATACGTTGAAAATGAAACTTTTCCTTGTATGGGGACCCCTTTATTAATTAACTTTATTTAAAGAATCTATTTGTTGGTAAATCCGCCGGTGTAATACATTTTCTAAAAAAGAAACCCGCTATCTAGTACGGTTCAAAAGATACAGCTCATTTAAGGTAAAGCTGGTTTAAACTGGCAATAAAAATTGCAGAAGTTTGTTGCTGTCTCACTTTAGCTTCAGTTCAGTAGCGCAAGAAGCACAATTTGGCCGTCTTTTTCTAACTTAAAAGTTAGAGTAAGACAGCAATAAACTTCTGCAATTTTTATTGCCAGTCCAAACCTGGTTTAAGACGGACGGACGGACGGACGGTTGAACGTAGGCATATTAATAGGGCCCCGTTGGGCTCTCTTCGGGCACGGAACCCTAAAAAGTATTTAATAGATTTTTAAAGAAAATGAACCAATGGAATGGTGAAAACCTATAACAGCCTGTGAGAACGAGAAGTTCCCGCACAATGTTAATGGCAATAAAAAGCTCTCGCAGTAATTGTGCCATTGTTATGTTCTGCGACACATGCATAAGCAGCACAGAATGTTATTGCCGAGGCGTGTATAATAATCTCCGCAATGCATGCATAGCAAATAAATGATAATTGCATCAGGTAATATATTGTTGTTGTTACAAATCACGCGCACGTGTTGCAAATAGGCTGGCTTAGGTATATGCATTTGGGAGTAGTCTTTCTACCGTCCTACTAAAGAAGGCAGCTAACTGCAATGTAGTAATGGAAGCGTTGTATACTCTAATTAGATTTAACATGCTGTTATTATTACTATGCAGTTAGCCGCGTTCTTTTGGTATCACAGCAGCTTTCTGAAGTTCCGTTTCTTTCTATCTCAGTTTCATTTGGCTTATAAAACGGAATTAGAAATGTACAATTAAATTATCTGCTGGTAGATTCACTCCATTATTTATTACCGACGCGCGTTAAAAAGCCCTGCCCCTGATGTACACTCGAGAGCAAAACTTTCGGGTCACTATAATAAATTATAATATTTCGAAAACGAATACACCTAGCTACGTAAAATAAATTGAACCTTATAGACAATTTAATCTTCCTTAATTACAGGTATTAAAACTTATTGGTAATATGAAATAATGACATTTAAAAAATATTTAAAACAAAATTATCGTTTATGAAATAAAGAACTTTTCCCATTTTCCATTTGTTATTGTTTTTGTTTTCGTTCTGTCATAAAATGCATATATAAAAAGGGTCCCAAATGTTCAGTGATCATTATTAATGTAATAAATATGTCAATTACACCCGAAGAATGCACGAGAATCCTTACAATACTGGAAAACGGCCGAAGCCAGCGAGATACTGCAAGAATAGCTGGAGTGATGTTGTCAACAGTACAGCGTATTGTTCAGCGGTTTCTAGAAACTGGTTCGAACTTACGCAGACCAGGAGGAGGCAGACTCAGGTGTACAACGGTACGGGAGGATCGATATCTAGTCCATACTATGCTTCGAAATCGATTCCTTACGGAAACTGCATTGACACAATAATTTTTACGGCTTGGTGGGAGCAATCCTAGTGCTTGGACTGTAAGACGGCGACTTGTTGAAGCTAATTTGAAACCCTTTAGACCCGCAAATGGCCCTAAACTGGACAGGCACCATCGCACAGCAAGACAAATTCATGCACGCGAACACTCAGCTTGGACACCTGAAGATTGGTCAAGAGTTGTGTTCTCAGACGAATCAAAGTTTATGCTGTATCAACACGACGGAAGGGTGAAGGTGTACAGAAGGCCAGGAGAACGATTCATGCAAGCCTGCATTGCAGAAAAGGTTGCATACGGTGGCGGTTCGGTACTCGTGTGGGCTGGGATTTCTGTAGAAAGCCGAACAGAACTAGTACTGATCGAAAACGGTACTCTAAATGGCGTAAGATACGTGGAAGAAATCCTAAATGAGCACGTCGGTCCATTTATGGCAAGACTCGGTGAAAATGCTATTTTCATGCGTGATAATGCCCGTCCCCATACTGCTCGTGTAGTACAAGACTACCTGAGCGATGTGGGTATTCGCCGCATGGAATGGCCGGCCAGGAGCCCGGATCTCAACCCGATCGAGCATGCCTGGGACGAGCTTGGACGTCGAGTAAGGCAACGAGTACCTCCTTCAATGACTCTTCGCGAGCTCACAAACGCGTTGGTAGAGGACTGGGAGAACATTAGCTTCAGAAACTTGGTGTACAGCATGCCGAATCGCATCGCAGCTGTGCAGGCTGCACGTGGAGGCAATACCAAGTATTAAAATGTGTCAAATTTGGATCCTTCAGGTACCTTAGGTCCACTTTCCTAAATGGTCCACTTGCCTGAACGGTCCACTTTCCCATATGGTCCACTTGATTTTCCTGGATAGTCCACTTTCCTACATGGTCCACTTGCCTAAATGGTCCACTTTCCCGTATGGTCCACTTGCCTGAATGGTCCACTTTCCCATATGGTCCACTTGCTTGAATGGTCCACTTTCCCATATGGTCCACTTGATTTTCCTGGATGGACTTTCAAAGAACTTGACGTCTTGAACAAGACGTCTTTCCCTCAAAGCCCTAGAGCAGAGTTAGTTTCGTAGCTAATAAAAAATAGCCTAAATAGTGTGTATTTAGTCGGCTTTATTTTATTACCTACTCATCTAACATTCTAACCTATTTGTTATCTTTAAACTCGCACAACATTTATTGTTTGACTGTCTCTTTAATTTATGGCATAAACCTATACATAGGTACCATCAGAATCAGGGCCTCTATTCTACTGCGTTAAAACGAGTGTTTCCCGTTCGTCCGATCATCGGTTGACCGATCCGGTCCAATGAGACTTCTTTTTCTCGATGGTCCGACTAATCCAACCTATGGGAAATCGTTGTCCCATTTGCCCGATCATAATAGAAACATGTAATTTTGAAAAGTACTTTATTAAATCTTATAACCAAAACAAAATTCACTTTCAACTGCTAAATTAAAAGAAAAACTCATTGTGTAGTCAGCGTCACATAGTTTATAGCATCCAAAGTAGCCAAATAGTTTGTTACACAAACTAAAAACAAAACCCTAACCCCGACCAACTAAAAACAGACAAGCAGACAATATTTTCAGATACATTTTTATTATATTTTCTAAACATGTTGAATAAAAATAAAGATTCAAGAGAAGAAGCTTCTCTTATTTTAAAACAGAACTAAATATTTACCATTTTAATGCGATTTTCTCTTACGGGTTCGTCTCTTTTTATTGTTATAATTCTTTCCAAGGGCAAGTTTCATATATATTATTTTTTTCAGGAAATTTACAGCACTGATTTCCTTCTTTTCGAGTTTATCTAAAAGTGACGTCAATTTTCGATCAAACGCTATATGACACTTTAGTCTGTTTTTAGGCAAGTTATGAAACAAGCTATATTTGATGATGTAGGAGACGTGCATCGCTTCTTTGTACAGTTTGTGTAAAAAATAAAAGAAGTTTGGTCTTCTAGGAATATTGGCATTCAGGCGTCTATGCCAACCCTCTAACGGGTTTGTAGTGCGATGTCTGTCGTAGGAACAACTTAACAACTCTGCCAACTGCTGTGGATTCCACTGGCGTTTAAAGTAGTTAATAAATTCGTGTATTTCCGAAGTGCTTGAAGCCGATTCTTGAATAATTGACCAAGTTTCGATCATGTGGGATGGTGGAAGTAGGGGTAGGAGGGCACACAAATTCACTATATTCCTTCTTTCCGTAGTTTTTTTTACTTTTAAGAATTTTGCCTCTCGCCAAATGGCGTCATTAAAATGGTGGAAACATCCTTTTATGTTGGCTTGAGGGAAGATCTTACGAACAGCATTTGTTTGTCCCTGTTCGTAGTCGCATTTATACGAAGTTATATTTATGTCGAGAAAATCATGAAGCAGTTTAAATAATCTTGAGTATGTCTTTTCAGTTTTGTTCGGTAGTAAGGCGTACACAACTGGAACAACGTTTGTCCTCTTTTCTGTTGAATGTAGATCCACGTGTACCGTAAACAATTGGTAAAATGACAACAAATGTGCCGTCACCAAAATACATACCCCGTTTACTTTTTATTAATCTTTTTCCAGTAGAATTTGCAAAAATTAGAATTTTTTCGTCTTCTCCATCTTCACATACTAAGAAACTTTTTGCTAAATGTTCAGGAACCTTGACGTCACTGGGTTTTTCAAAAACAAGTCTATTAGTGTTAATATATTTTTTTCTTTCTCTATAAAGAACATTTTTTACTGATGCAAATGTTGGAATTTCACTTAAGTACCTTCCTGCTTTCTCTTTTAAGTCCGCAAATACTTTTTCATATATTTGTTATATAGGGCCAAAGTCTGTGCAGACTTCTTTTTTGCATTTCTCTAATGTTAACAACACTTTGTTTTTGATATGGGTACTGAGACATGCGTGTACTTTCCGGCGTAAAATATCCGTTTTGGTATTATTCAACGTTAATGTCGCGGAGCATTCCCTTCGGTTGCTGCAACGCCATAATGATGTCCCATTTTTGTTGTACTTACTGAAATTGTATTTATGTCCATTGTTCAGCAAACTATCAGAACCGCTTTGGTGTTTTATAAAAGTAATGTCCATGATAACCACTTATTTTTATTATTTTACCATGAAAAACATACGCCCAACATTTTAATAATCGATAATGAACATGCCAGTCCTTGACAATGACATAAATATTCCAATCGCAGTTTTCTAAGTGGCCACTTGGGTACGACAGAGGATTTAATCCTAACATACCTACGTAGCTATAAAATGTACTAGTAGTCGCGTCTGTAGAGCGGCGTTAGATGAACAAAAGATTTTCTTTTTAACAGACTTAAAAAATAAGGAGGTTCTCGTTTCACCCGTAAGTATGTATGTATGTATGTATGTATGTATGTATGTATGTATGTACCTCCACGATTATCTCAAAAACTACATAACCGATTTGGATGATTCTTTTGAAAATGTAACCTCCATTTTTCTGTATATAATACATTGACACAGATTATTTTTGTATATAATACACTAGCAAATACGGCTTCGCTTGCAGCGAACTTGTAACATGCGGAAAGTCGACGAAGTTGGATTCGAGCTCTCGAAGTCCGTTGATGTCTTTGAAAGAAAGAAAGTAAAGAAAGAAATACCTACGTTACACATGCATACTCTCACACACACACATATTCACATTTTTTTATACATTTTCATTAATATCTCAACAAGTATTGAACTATTTTTTTTTAAATAAGTACCTACAGTGCTTTTATCTCGCGAAAGCGGGTGGGCCCATACTTGTAGTTGTAAGTTGTAAGACGTATAGATACGCACACTATGGCGACTAGTTTAGTTAAGTCAAGGGGGTTGAAAATGTCCTGAATGGCTTCGAAAAAAGGATGGTGCGGCTGTGCCTTTGTTTATTTGTTTTTGCTCGACTTGGCGGGGGCAATGCCGTGCGTGTCCCCAGATAAAGTGGGCCTTTTAGGAAAGTAGACAGTTTGGGAAAATAGACGGTATGAGAAAGTAGACAGTTTGGGAAAATAGACGGTATGAGAAAGTAGACAGTTTGGGAAAATAGACGGTATGAGAAAGTAGACAGTTTGGGAAAATAGACAGAATGAGAAAGTGGACCGTTCAGGCAAGTGGACCATTTAGGAAAGTGGACCTAAGGTACCTGAAGGTTTGGATAATTATATAAAAAACTCAATATTTTCAATTTTGTTTTTTCAAGCAAGTGGATGCCATTTTTACTTTTTAATTTTTATAAAATTAAACGAAAATTCAGTATTAATTGTAATGCGTTTTATTTAAGTGAGATTAAAATGTCTTTAAAGTCCAATTTATTTTATTAGGCTAGCTGTATTAGTTTTTGAGACATTGCAATTTATGATAGTGACCCGAAAGTTTTGCTCTCGAGTGTATATGGATATTGTATTGTATACATCTATAGAATCTTATTGTTTTGATTACTTAGATAAAAAATGGGATTTGCCTACCTTTTATACGTAATAAAATAAAAATAAAAGACGACACATACTAAACAACATCCGCCGCTCAACCGCTCATCAAAAATTTCGTGTTTACATAAGACTCGTAATCCTTTTTTAATTAAAGATAGTGAGATAGCTCATAATGACATGAGGAGTTTTAGAAAATATCAGGTATTTCCAAAAAAGTAACGTTTTTTTGAAAAAAAACCCGGTTTTTTTATGTTTGGCGTATTTTCCCTGTTTTTTATTTAATTCATTGACACAGGAAATTTTATAGGATTAAAAACCGTTTATTTCATCTCAATAGACCTCATATGAGTCGAGATATTTCACTTTGTTCCGATAGGGTTAAAAGTATATTTTTTTTAATCTTTAAGAAATATACACCACCTTTTTTGTTTTTTTGTACGTGTAATTGCATCTAGTTTCATCCCTATACGTTTATGCACCTTATCCAGGGACAATGTATTTTGAACCGTATTAGACAGCCGGATGACATTTTTACAGGGCTGGGATTCTACACGGTAATAATGATATCTTCTTGATATGTTTGCGTATTGTCAACGTTTTGACTCTTACGTCATTCAGATTAATGGCGACCGAGTTATAAACGATTCTAAAACACGTCAAACGTGATATCGTTAAAACGCAGTAGAATAACTAGAGGCCCAGAATATGTGTTATAAAGGCTAGGAAAATAAATGAAATCCGCCTAGTGTGAGTCGGGCAGTACCTCCGCGCGCAAGTTCAACTCGCACTAGACCAAATGTTTTTTTGTTTAATTAATTAATTTTTTGAGGTTTGGGTAATTAACGTGAAACGTTTGTCCTCCTTTTATTTCCGAAACTACTTAAGATGAAACCTAAAAAAAACCATTATGTACCTACTTACTTGCTAAACAATGAACAAGACAAATTAAAGAGTTGCAACACACACATCAAACACAGTTTTTTTAAGATATGATAAAAGTTGTCGCAGGGGATTTTTGGTATCGCGGTGCCTATTGGCAAAGAATTAGAATATTCGCTTCAATTGTACTAAGAGAAAAGGATATTCTTGAGAGTTTCCGATAAAATCCTTACGCAATAACCACTGCACTGTTGTTACTGGTAAAGATGGCCTTTCAAGATAAGTTAGCAATACAGGTCTATCGAAATGCCACAGTAGAACGAAGATAAAAGCTCTGCAATGTAGATGCTTCAACGATTATTATTCATGCTATTTCATATTTAATTAATTTTGACCTACAAAAGGTATAAATATAAATTACTGGTTTAGTGGGGATCGAGCTTTCGCTTTAAAGTTATTAGGGGTGCCGTACCAAAATTGAAAAAAGGAACCATTATAAAAATACTCCCACCTGTCCGTTCCGTCCACTTGGATCCATTGCATGGCTCCGTTGATGGATCCTTGTACACTTTCCTCCACCTGAATCCATCGTACCAGTCAGTTCCAAATAATGGATTCTAAGACACTTTAAGGTGCACTTGGATCCTCCGAATTAACCAAACGAAGTATAATTTAAATGGCCGTTTCCTCGTGGTCCTACTATTTTTGTCCTACTGACTTTCGACGGAGCCCCTACTTCTAGGTGGTTTTGCCCTTTGGGCATCTGAAGATACCTAACGAACCTAACCTACCTACTTTTACAACCATAATTAGTATTTAAGTAAGTGGAGGATCCAAGTGCACCTTAAAGTGTCTTAGAATCCATTATTTGGAACTGACAGGTACGATGGACTCAGGTAGAGGAAAAAGTGTACTAGGATCCATCAATGGAGCCATGCAATGGATCCAAGTGGACGGAACGCACCTGTCCGTACGTCTTTGTGTTCGTCCGACTGTCTATCAAAACCCTTTTTCTCTGAAATAGCTGCATTTTGCAATAGGTGTTGTAATTAGCGACTCGCACAGGCTGCACAATTAAGGCCTGATACATACATAACATCACCCCTTCATTCCTAGAGTGGGGTAGGCAAAGCTACAGAAATACCAACAACTCTCAAAAGACTTGTTGATTATTCTGTAACCACATTTTGCACAAGTAGGTTAAGATGTTTACCAGTGTAGGTATTAGTGATAGAGGTTGCAAGCCCATTGCCTAACAGTAGGTACGACAAGCCTTTATTCCCTTACGGCCGAAATCTATATTCAAACCGCGGATAGATAAGGCTTACTTCGGGTTGAAATTTGACAATTTCCCATATAAAATGTGTCAAATTTTAATCCTAAGTAAGGCTATCTGTCCATGGTTTGAATATAGGGTTCGGGCGACAGTCGCCTCTTACGACATCCCGGGTAGACATGGAGTGGCACTATTGTAACTTGCCAACCATAATAATAATTAAGGCCTCATCATTAGATATTATAACTTAATTTTTATTTTTTGTGAAAAGATTTTAAGCTGTATAAAAATGTTGAAATTTGCTGTTGACATGTCAGGTGCTGAAGTTATAAGCCACAGTGAATTTAATTGCTATAAGTACGTAAGTATGTATATGATGATGCTTATAGCAATACATTCCCGGGTCCGTTACCAATAACTCAGGCTCTAATGGTTATAACTATGTAATGTAACCTGTAAATTGTGTATACAAATTGTGTATTTCTGTGCAACAAATTAATACTCCTCCTCTTTTAGAGAAAATACCTATAATAAATAGTAACAAGGGTGCCACTGTTCATAGTGTTCATCCGGCGTATGCTCGGCGCATTCTCTCAGAGCTCGCAAACGATGCCCCCCATGATTGGAGACAGCAATTTTGGTATCGGCGACTGCTTGGTTTTCGTTGTCATAATTATTATTTTATATTTCTCAAGATGAGGGCTTTTAAGGACCACTAAATCACTACATAGTATAAAACAAAGTCGCTTCCCGCTGTCTGTCTGTCGCTATGTATGCTTAGATCTTTAAAACTACGCAACGGATTTTGATGAGGTTTTTTTAAATAGATAGAGTGATTCAAGAGGAAGATTTTGTCTGTATAATACTTTAACCCGGAGTGAAGCGAGGGTGGGTCGCTAGTACTACGTAAATTTTTATTTTAAGTCTGATAGACAGTCAATTCGTCGTGTTAGAGTTCAGTTTTTTAGTATTTGGTACGTAGCCCTAAACATGAATAGCTACAGAACCTCCAGAGCTCTCAAGTGTTTTTTGAATGAACAATTTGAATTCGAGAGGCAGTTTACTGATCCAAATAAGCAAAAATATTATAAGTTTATAAGATATTCGTTGATTTTAAATGATAGCAGTGTTCAAATTAATCATAATATTTACATGAAATCGGGGAGGGTATAACCATATTGCTTTTAATATGTTATCGTATTGGCAACGTTATGATAGCTCTTATCTACTTGACAGGGGCTCTATTCTACTTGGTAAAACCATATTGCTTTTGACGGGATCCTATTATATCATAACTAACGTTTCACAAATGATTCATTTCACAAACATATAATTTGACAACCCGCGTTTTTTTTTTACAGGAAATAATTCTGGATTTATTTCGGGACCACCGTGTATAGGTTAGGTTAGGTTAGTTCTATAAAAATTCTGAAATATTTGTAGTTACAGAAATATTTGGGCTGGGACTTTTTTTTCGAAGGGTTGTCAATATGACACCTATTTTGAATGATTTTTACGTATAGAACACGTTAAAATAAGCATCTTGTACATGAAAAACTTTTCTCTTAACTTAAAGATGGCTGTGATAACGCCTTCAAAAATGAATAATTAAGTTGGTAAAAAATTAGGTTGTTAGTTTTTATTTTGACGACACGTTGGCCTAGTTGTGAGTGACCCTGTCTCCGAAGCTTCCTGGGTTCAAATCCCGGTATGGACAGATATTTGTGTGATGAACGCAAATATTTGTCCCTGAGCCTTGGATGTTTTTTATGTATTTAGGTATGTATTTCTCTATATATTTAAGTATGTTTATCGTTGTCTAGTTACCCATAGTACAAGCCTAGAGCTTAGTTTGGGACTAATTTGTGTGAGATGGTCCCCTCGCACTGTCAACCCTACGAATCAGTTGCAAAAGGAGGTTGAGTAGTTATAAATATAGGGGAAAACCGCCCAGTAATCTCATTAGTAGTCTTATGTTGACATCATTTTGACGCCACCACAGTATTTTCAGTTCCAGGCTCCTTGTAAATCGACTAACTTTTGAGGCTCATTATCTTGTATTTTTTTTAGTTTAGAGTAATGTTTATGTGACGTAAGATGCATCTTTTTGCATATTCTAGACGTTGCCATCATAAAAAATGGCCTTATATTGAGTAAAAAAAAAAAAAAAAAAAAGTCCCAGAAACGGCCCTCCTTTGGTATAGTCCGACCGCTATTTGAAATTAGGATATAATGTAAAAAGTGTGAAGTATTTTGAGCATTCAACCATTGCTTATTACCTAGACTTCAATGAATACAGCATTTCCTCCATGACCCTCCCTTCTAGGGATATTTTTCTGATAACATCACATTAAATTTATTGATAAGGAATTATGCACATACTTCCAATCAAGTGTTTCTAACTACAATAAACGTTGGTGCCGTCGTGTTGAAAACCTTTTGGAAAACCTTACCACACAAATTAATAACATTTATTACACATAACTTAAAATATAAATTGTCTCATTAATACATATATTACTATACTGTAATTCTATGGAGCTTGCTAACTATGTAAACAAACAATATATTGAAATTGACATCTAATGTCAATTTTAGTATGGCGGCTTGTTTACATAGTTAGCAAGTTCCATAGAATGACACTTTAGAATCATAAGAATTATAGTTCATTTGTAAACAAATAAATTTTACATCACAACAGCTGTCTTCATACGTAGGTGTCAGCTATAGCTATCTTAAGTGTACAAAGAAGGTCAAATATTGGAGAGGTTTTATAGGTTGTATTTCTAACCATAAAAGGTTGAAATAGCGCTATTCGAATCGCATTTTGCGGTTAAATGAAGGTCATTTCTAAATTTTAATATAATTAATGATTTGTAACATATTTTTAAAATCCCACTGCAGAGATAGATTTAAGAAGCGAAATGGTTTTTAAATTTTAATAGTTTGTTTAAATCAGGGTGTATCCCAATTGGGTTAAAAGCTAGACGAACCATGCCTGAAGTCATACAGATAACCTATCTCTACTAAACAATAAGAGCTGTAGATAAAAGGGTTAGAAACAACATATTTCAGAGAATTACATCATAAGTCATTATAGTTTAATTAATACCTGAACCATTTTTATACACCATATTGATATGATGCGCGTGTAAACACTAAAAATCTTTTCATAAACCCCCCCTATTTTAATAATCCCGTCTAATCTTTTTTTCTTGACTGTGTTTTCCGCCAAATTTATAAATTTAAGGCATACCTATTGCAAAGGTTTTGCTTGCTATCAAAGGTAAAAACATTATCATTCAAACCCTAGACCTACAAATATTATGACAGCATCTCTAGTGGAAATTCTAGTTATTTATGCTCTCTCTCAATCAACTTCTTCTATATTTGTGAAAGGGACAGACGACTAAGGCAAAGTCGTAGTGTCACAGTACCTTGCATGCTGCAGAGGCAAACTGCCTTCCAACATGATGACTTATTACCGCGTGTGGTCTGCTTCGGATAAATATTTTCCAGAGTCATAAAATTAATCGGTATCCTTAAAATATAACGGCATAATAACAGTACTTAAAGCTGATTTAATCAGACTGACCTCGTCAACAGGACTTAAGTCTTTACCTTACAAGCAAAGTTGAAAACGGTGTACGCTTTGTTATTAGAGTTTAGATTGTAAATATTTGACGAAATAATTTAAGGTTATACATATCTATTTACTAATCCAGGAACGGTTTTTAAATTACTTCGGTTCACATTGTTGTGTTCCGGTGTGGGGATAAGACAACCGGCGAAATTACTGGCATAGAGGAATTCCATCTTAGTCCTCAGGGTTGGCAACGCATTTGAGGTCTTAGGATTGCAGCCTTACGATTATAGTCTTGAGAATTCAAATGTCTATGGGTCTCAGATTCCACTTACCGTCAGGTGGCCTGAGTGCTCTGTGTGCCTTCTCGTTGTTATAAAAAAGTCAGTTTACAACCCCTTGTACGTATATATATATTATATAAATCTTTGTTTGAAGAGCTGGGTTACAGTTGTGACCATGCCGCTCTATTTTTTTTTAAACTAACTTATCTTATCTTCAACTTAAGCCTACTGCAGCCAATTTTATTCATTTGTTTGGCGATATCTGACAATGGATGAGACAAACGATAATTGCAACCGCCTGTTAACAAAAATGACTCGTCTAAAATTTGCCTTCTTATGGGATCGTTCCGGAAGCACTAAATTAGAATATGGTATGCGATGTATACCATATAATGGATATGGGATGCTGGTAAAAAAAAAACATGTACCAGTAAACAATGCTTTAAATCAAAAACAGAGAGCAAAATTATGTATTTATAAAAAAAATTGTGAAGAAATGACGTTTAACAGATTGTGAATAGAATAAGGAAGTTATTGTTTGTTATTTTAAGTATTTTGATGAGGTTTATGTTTTGTAAAATGTCGAGTAGTTTAAAGGCCAATTTTCCTTTTCCATTAAAAGTTATTTTACTGAAGCAAATCTACTTTTTAAATAAAATGAGGGAATTTAAATGTTCACAGGACAACAACATCGCTGGGAGATATTCAAAAGGCGCACTAATAAAGAATACTCGTACAATAAATACACTTATTGGTCTCTGGACATATATCTCACCTGATCATTCATAGCGTACACACTGGACTTGGTGTCGCGAGGCGCTGGCAGTGGCGACTCGAGGGTGTCTGGTCGCTGCAACAAACAGATACTCTGATTAATACGTATATGAACTAAGTGCGCTCAGTCGCTCAGTCTAGCAAGTCGATTTAAATCTTCATCGCAGAAGAGAGAGCGAGAAAGCAGCAGAAACTTAAAATCCGCAAGGCATTTTTAACCCGACCTGAAAAAGAGGGTGTCTGAAGCTTTGGTCGATCGGTTGAGTATCCGTCTGTCTGACATCGCCTTAGGCCCGAACGGTCGCACCGACTTCTATGCGGATTATTCAAATCTTATTTTTTTCTCCTTTCCTATAAATTTTCATAAAAATCGGGTGGGCCCACCAATAATTATCAGCTCTAACGAGCTCTAGTTAGGGTTTTTTTATTTGCTATATATAGATATGCAGTATATCAACCTAGGGAGTGACATATAACAGGAGGTTCTACCTTAACGCATGTATTTCTGGAAAGTAAAAATGCATTCGCAACGATTCATTGCAGACATTACAATAAATTCTTCCACACGTCTCGTGGAACCATGATATGGTTTATATTCCTAGTTTCATAGTTTTTAGACTTTTTAAAAAAAATATGGCGCAAAGTAATTTCGTTAATCTAGTTCTACGAGTAATCATTTCATTTTTGAAAATACGATTTTTAACTCTATATTGAATTTATATAAAAGTCGTAGAATAAATAAATTTTCAATCAAAAAAACTGCTTGAGTTCTTAAGTTGTATGAATCTGTTTGAAAACAGAACAAATGAAACAGTTTGTCGACCAGCCAACCCATGTTGATCTAGTTGGTGCTAATTTATAAGTTCAGCATTTGTGTGTCAATCATGTACCGCACGTACCTGTCGCTTGTCGCTCAGTGCGTCTCTGTCGTTACAGACTGGATAGAAAGGGAGATCCGAGCTACAAACAAGTTGCGGACCACTTGTGCTAGCCCTCCAGACCACAGTAGCCATGCATTTCTCATCTTTAAAACTAATGTCAAGTATTGTAAACCGTCTCCAGTGGTTTGGATAAGCAGGCTTCAATTCGAGAAGCACAATGTTGGAAATTATGCGTTACTGTTTTTATAGGCTTAAAATATTATATCGTGTCCGCGACTAAGTATACAAGTATTGATTTGTGTGTCAAACTGTGTGAGTCATTAATATTGTCAAAACTGAACTATGCTGATTCTGTTTTTGAAGGTTGTTTACTAGGGCGTACCAGTAAATTAATACAACGTATTCAAAATGCTTGTGTTCGCTTTTGCTTTGATGTACCCCGTCGATCACATATTATAACTCCATTTTTGAATATAAACAAGATGTTAAATATGGCAAATCGATGAAACTTACATTTAGCTGGGTCATACACACTCTTAAAACAAAAGTTGTCTCTCCTGTGATCAATAGTAAAAAGCTAGTTATGTTTTTATATGATAGGGCTAAAGCAGTCCTGACGGCGTTTTTGCGGGAATGGGCTTAGCCAGAAAATTAGGCCTTAAAAACGTTAACTTTCGGTGTGTCCACTGAAAAGACGGTAACACAAATCTGTGTATGACCCAGCTACGCTAATATTCGGCATTTTAAATAGTGGTGAGCCATCTTATCTTTACGAAAAACTGAAACATCACAACGTCAGGTGAGGTTTGCCTCACTCTTAATTAACACATGTGGTAGGACGACTGCTTTTCGTGGCAGCTTTCGTTACGCTGTCACGAAATGTTGGAATAATCTGCCACCGCCGATCAGAAACTCTAAAAGCGTTACAACCTTAAAATATAAATTGAAACCATACCTAGAGACTAAATATCCAACTGGCTAACACTTAGCAGACGTCCTGTGTTTATAAAGTTTATATTATTTTGTAATACATATTATTTATTAACTATTTAAAAATACATAGAGAGATATATATAGGTACACACAAATTGATACCTAAGTAGTTAATCTAACTAATTGTTAAAAATCGGAACTATGGTTAAATCTCAAGGAAATGTCCCAAGTTTTCGATTCCTTTTTCAAGTTTTAAGTTGTAGTTTAACTACTGACCAACCAACTCGCCCTTAGAACCGCTTTTTGACACTGGATGCGCTGTCGTATAAGTTACCATGGCTGTCTTTTACTTCGCATATGATGTCGCTATAGTGTCACAACAGCAGTAGGTACCTTTGAGACTAAGGGGTATTGGAGTTGGTGATTGGGTAGCCAGTTTGTAAATCAGTCACGTGTTTTAGTTTAGAATATGATAGTTAGTATGGAGTTTTGTATGAAATAGCAAGCCGTAACATCACGCTTTGGTAGGTACTCCTGTATATCCTACTCTTTATAGTTTTTGTACTATTTGATCATTTGAAAAATCATATCGATTGTTACAAAGAGACGCCCAGTGTTAGGCATTTAGGCTATTAACGAGAAATTTTTGTTTTCGTTTGTGCGAAGTAACAATTTGTGCTACAAATCATAATGTGACAGCAGCCAATAATAGGGAAGATGCATCATTTATTTTCTTACGCTCTCTGTAAAGTGCTATGAAAGAGAAGGATAATGTAAGCGCGAAACAATTGTCGTTTTATTTTTTCATAACATAACATATGAAGCTTTAAAGTTTAAAACTTTCTATACAAAATTGACAACAGGAATGACGTCATGGCTATTGTTCCATGTTTAAAATATACGGACTTTATAAAGTGAATTTATTTCAGATATGACTATGTTTAAGCCAATATCATTGAATTAAAATAGGTACTACGTAAATAAAATGAGGATGTCGAAAAAAACAATCTAAACCTTTACAGAAGGTCAAAACTTTAACAAGTTCTGATTCTTTCTAAATTTTTAATAAATGGGTCAAAACTTAGTGTACTGCGTTTTTTTTAACGTTTTTCCTAAGTTGTATCTATCAATGAAACTCAATTCTGTTTTTCATGCATGTTCCCTACAGCGCTAACGAAGTATCAGACTTTATAATAAAACTTAATGACCTGACTACACTTTCATCAAATCAAATCAACATGACGATCTTGTAAATAAGACTTTGTGTCTATTAATCGATATTAAGTACTTTGAGTAAATTTATAGGCGGTCCTTTGGTGCTTAATGTTTATAATCGCGTAACAGGGCTCGTTAACTTCCCGGCATGCCCGGCATAATATTATGTAGTTACGACTTACGACCAATTTTTAGTTATAGGTATACTCATTAAATCTTTTTGTACTTTTTACGTAGGTAGTTCACATGTTTCGTTCCCTCAATCTCTGCCGAGCAAATTATTGATTAGATCCTATCCCTGGATAGAATAACAAATTATAGGATCCTTCCTATTTTCTCTGGTTGATTGGAAATCGCGTGATTGGTCCCTTCAGTGCACAAGTTTCAATTTAGTTTCGTATAGAATGCAACTCTAACTAAATGCAGACGGCGCCCAACTTACTAAGTACATACTAGTTTACTGTTTGTGAGTAAGTCTTTATTAGGATTATCGCGAATGATAACGTACAGGTAGGTATTTACCTAATGTTCTAAAAACCACGCCAGATTGGTTGTGAAGTTGTGACTACGTTCTCGTTACATGAATAAAAAACAATTCCTTAGCGTACCTAGTTGTTATAAAACTGGTTTTGGATTGTTATTATTGGCGGCTCTTATTACCTATAACCAGCTCCTTTATTGCACATCTATTTAGGTATTAACAAAAAAATACCTACGATATGCGCAATTAGGTATTACGGAGATCATAAGTAGCTCGAGCACGAACTTGTCAATCATACCTACGTCACGTTATCGAATCGCCTTTACTAATCGAAGTTCAAAAACGCGTTCTAAACCTACACGGGCGTTTTCGAAAAAAAAAGTGTACATCGTTAAAGAAAAAATTAAGAAAATTTAACTTTTTCCATTTCGTCACGAAAATTAACGTATGTAAATGTTTGGCTAATTTTCGTGACGAAATGGAAAAAGTTAAAATTTTCATAACGTTGTCCTTAACGACGTACACTTTTTTTGGAAAACGCCCCGCACGATCGCCTAAAACAGACTTACGTTTTCGTACATAATTTTACGTAAACTTCAACTTGACTACTCTATTCAATTATGGGGAAAATAAATGGCTCCACAATGTTTTGATGATTGTGCTAATGTCGAGGTTGGATTGTGCACTGCCATTTAAGACGATACAAAAATTAACGTCAATGTCAACTTGATATCATATTTTAGTACTAAATACGAACACAGGGCGTTTTAACCAATCGCAATACACCTTTTCTCGACGACGATATTATGTTAATGTTACTTGATCGAATAAATCGAATTCAACCCAGGGTTTTCCGCTTATTCCTTAACTTTGGGACGGACTTTTAAGTTCTCGTCAGTTTAAAAAAAAATAGGATTACGTGGTCATACGTGCGTTTTCCCTGCACTCATGGAAAGCTGCTACCAGATATGATTATAACAATGCCTCAAATAAATATGTAAACAAGTGACGTTGTTTATTCCGTGGTACCTAGGTACTTATTGCAGGCCGGTGCGGCAATTCTCGATCCAGTTTGAGTTTCTCAAGATTGCGAGATTGAACGGCGTAGAGAGCTTTGAGCTTAAATGGCATTCTGTCTCGCAGCGTTTGGTTTGCATTCGCTATTATTTATCCATAGTTTATGGTCGACGTGTAATGCTCTTATCCAAAGTTCCGATGTCAAATTGTATTGTTTTTATTAATTTGTTGCTAGATTGGTTTTAAATATTTTTAGTTTGAAATTTTAAGTTACGAGATAAATTTAGGTATTCGCTATTCCATAAAAAGATTAGGTACCAACCTTTTATCACAGATCTGTGAAGTAATTTAAGCCATTGATGGATGACCTATAAACCGTCTCAGTTTTAGAAATCTACGTTACGATGTATTTTTATTTTTTGTGGCTGGTGGATAGTAAAAGTGCGGCAATAATAAAACTCATGTGAGGTGAGACTTTTGATTGCGATCGATAATGTCGATATGCTCGTTTTTAGTAAAAATAACATAACTATTGCACGGAAACATACTTCTATTGTATATTAGACTAGCGAAGCGACCCACCCAAGCCCTTGCTTTGCTCCCGTTCAAATTAAAAGAAATAAAAAATTGCCCAGTTAGGTAGGTATAATACTGGGCACAATGTAGCTTCCTATTAGTTTAAACATAATAATTGGTTCAGTAATTCTAGAGGTTGCCCCCAACCCAACAAACAAATAAATGAAGAACAAACACAATTTTACCTCTTTATAATGTAGTATAGATAGATATAGATACAATATATATTTTTGACGAAATTGAGAGTGCACCTTGAAGTTAAACTCTTCACTTTGCTGTATGTGTAATACATATTTTAATTTTACCATACTGTTACATAAAAAACCACGAGTTAGTTGGTAACCAAATGTTATTACACTTAGTTAAAGAGTATTAATAGTGGATACCTAGTACTCGGTAGTCTATCGGTGTCACACTCTCTCTCTGGTATAAAATATATACCTACTGACAGATTGTTATACCAGAGTGTGTGACAGCGATACCAAAGATTAGGAGAAAGACAGTCTTGTGCTATTAATACTGTGGTTTATTGTATAAACATTAGTAATAGATACGAATACATCTACAGGGTGACAAATTCAAATGTCAGTAACATATGGGAGAATCGGAAACTAAAAGAGTTAGGGTACCAATGCTTCTTATAAGTAGTTTCCGAATTTCCCATACTGACCCATTTAGATTGCTCACCAATAGTCGGATTCGCGCCCCGAGGATTCCGTCGCGACCGGTTTGGATTTAAGTCACACCAAATTTGACGCTTCTATACCTATGTCAGAAACAAATAAAACGTTTCTTATACCCCTCTTATTAATAATCTTTTTGATTCCCTTCCCTTTAGGTACGGAACCCTAAAGGCCGTTTTCAGGGTACATGCTGCTACTAAGAGATAGCTATCGATTATTTATTACTATATAGCGCCCGCCCTCGCTTCGCTCCAGGTTAAAGTATTATACATTTCAATTTTCCTCTTGAATCACTCTTATCTATTAAAAAAAACCGCATCAAAATCCGTTGCGTAGTTTTAAAGATCTAAGCATACGTAGGGACAGACAACGGGAAGCGACTTTGTTTTATACCATGTAGTGATAGTCATATAAAAGGCAATGTCCCGGGTGACTGACCCATCATCGCCCAGGCCAAACCACTAGAGATAAACATTTACAATTTTGAGGGGAAGTTTATTTCGAAATGGTGGCATCGTTTAGAAAGGGATTTTTCGAAATTCAATACCTAAGGGGGGTTGCAAAGTTTGTAAAGGAAAAATATTTGTATGGTCCAATTTACTTGAAACTTGGTCGAAATGTTCTTCAATGCAAATAATGACACACATTTTCAGCGATTACTAAAATTCAACCCCTAGAGGGATGAAAGAGGGTTGCACAGTTTGTCTGGGAAAAAATACTTGGTATGCTCAAATTTACTTCTAACTTGGTAGAAATGCGCTTTATTACCAATAATAATTAATATTTTTACATACATAACATCACGCCCCCATTCCCAGAGTGGGGCAGGCAGAGCTACAGAAATACTAACAAATCTTAAAAGTCTTGTTTATAATTCTATAACCATTTTTTGCACAATCGAGCCAAGAAGTTTACTAGTGAGTATTAGTGACAGGTTGCAAGACCATCGCCTAACAGTACTACATTACCCTTATTCCCTTAGTCGCCTCTAACGACATTCACGGGAAGACATGGAGAGGCACAATTCTAACCCGGCAACCACACGGGGAATATTTTTACTATTTATTGTTATAGCGACTATAGCAAATTTTAATAAACATAACTTACTTTTGGCAAAATTAAGAGTTGGTCGGCGCATTGCCTTAGCTGTTGCGTCGTCTGGCATCGCTGCTACCCTACTGGAAGGTGGTAAAACAGCTCTCGCTGCTTTTAAACTCCCACTCAATCTCACTCTAGTTGAAACTCCTCTATGCAGTATCTCTAAACAGAGTAACATGGCCCAAGTTCTCCGGGAGTGTACACTTATTGTACGGGACGAGAGCAGTATAGCACATAAGAGCGCAGTTGAAGCACTAAGTAAAGATAAAGATAGTCTTAAAGATATCAGAGGGAATGACGGAGAGAGGGACTTGGGTTGACGAGGTTAAAGCATATTTAAAATCCTCTCATCTGTGGCCCAATATCAGAAAACTGTCCCTAAAGAGAAATATAAGAGTTAATGTAAGGGTCGACGTCTCTGCTGCAGAGTTTTCTGAACTTCTACTCAAAATAGGAAACGGAGATTATCCCAAATCTTATGGAAAAATATGTACCCCTACTCAACTGGCCACAGTAGTTTCAACGATAACAGATTTAATACCTAAAATCCATCCTGATATTTCTAATTTACAAATGAAGTCGATTGATTGGCTGTGTGAATGCGCTATACTGACTCCCAAGAACATGTTGTTGCCAGTTGCCACCAATAATTATATCCTCCTCAAGTCCTTTGAAGGGTCAGAAATAGAATAAAGGTCTGTAGGTTCAGATTTGCAAACCGTTGAGGCTGTTCACTATCCTGTCAATAGTGTCAAGTTGTCAACCCACCGGGCTCCCTTCTCTCAAACTCCTCCTTAAAGTAACCTTGTCATGCTATTGCGTAACCTTAACCCCGAAGCTTTGTATCGGAACCAGACTGCGAGTAAAAGCACTTGACAAAAATGTTATTGAGGCTACTGCATTTACGGGATGTGCTCGGGCTGAATCGGTATTCATACCGCGAATACCACTTATACCCGGATTACGCCTTTGAATTTAAGCGACTACAATTCCCCCGTAAAGTCTGCTTGGCTAATTAACAAATCTCAGGTCAGTCGTTAAAGGTGGCAGGCATCGACTTAAGGGAGAATAGCTTCTCACACGGGCAGCTTTACGTGGCCTGTTCCAGGGTTAGTTCAGGCAGCAGCCTGGTTATTTAAGCACCAGACAGTACAACCACCAACGTGGTTTACAAAGAACAGCTTTATTGAGTCCTTAGGCAACTAAAAGCTTTGGAGACATTGGAACGTGGAATGGTAAAAAATATGCTGTTAGACAACACTTTCATCAAAACGTTTGTGTCGACATAGTCTATATGCCTTTTTCGTTGTTTAGGTTCATAGGTGGGCTTTAGCTCACCCTAAATCTAAACTATACATATATTCATACAGACATGTGTTCTGCATTGCTTTAGTGTAGGGATTCTTTATGATTTTTTTGTCGTGGTAGTCTTTTAAAGAGTTTTTTTATTATTTTAAAATAGCTATTAAATGTTAGAAAATTGAAAAGAAATGTCCTTTCTTATTTTTAATCGTCGCGGGCAGAAAGCTAGTATAATATAGCCACATGGGTAGGCCCATTATAAATATAATCCTCTTCTAACTCAGTGTAAACGAATATTATTTAAAGTTAATGGAACTCTACATTTGACAGCTTCGGGTCGCAGTCAGTCAAACTGTCTAAGCAATGCGTGTGAAAAGACACGCGTTAAGCATCATAGTTCTTTCTTCTAAAAACTGAAATATATTTTATTTGCATATAGCCGACTGTACGAAATGCTTGGTTACGCAAAATTCAAATAAGGTACAGACACCAGTAGTACACAAAGGACCAATGTTCGACATTGATACTCAAAGAAGATAAGAGTTATTCATTTGTTTGGCAACAATCAATTTATAACCCTATGATCTTAGAATTAAAAGCTTCTGTCGATTATTGGCGCATGTCAGCTAAAAGTGTCGAACATTGGTGTTGTTACCTTAAGGACTTCTAATAAAATCGCCTTCCAATCCAATATACGTACCTACAATTTATTGGTTCATAAGAATAAAACGTTACATACCAGTAAAGCTAAAACTATAAGTTTTAATAAGGTGTATATTAAAATATTAGCTTTAAATCTGCAGGGTTCCGATGGCACCCCGTTTCTCAGTTTCAGTTTTGTGTGGCATTTATTCATCCTCTTTATTTGTAAACGTCGGCGCGATAGGGTTTTATTTCATATTTGTTCCGCATTAAAATTTGTGCCTACTTCTAAATAAAAGCCTTGCTCGTGATTCGCTGTTAGATTTCATATTGTTTGTCAACCAATCACATCACAGGCCATGCATTCTTATTTGATTGAGAACAAATGCGTACCTACCTACTCTGTTTTAAAAAGTTAGTGCCTAGAAGAGCGACCGTGAAGCTAAATTCGTCAATTTCCATTAAATCACTAAAATAGTCCTGATACTGACACCGTGGTTGTTTAGATAATGGTACGGAACCCTTCTTGCGCAAGTCCAACTTGCACATGGCCGGTTTTTCCCAAAATATGCCCTATACCACAGGTATGGGGAGGGAGCGCAAAAGCAATTTTACGCAAAAGCAAATAACACCGGTCAGATACCTACCTTACTCCTAACAATAGCATTCTTCGTATTAACAAAGAGACATACCTATACCCTGACCCAGGAGATTATACGAGTAATAAGAAAAACTTGATAGGTACCCTGCTAGTCATTATTTTTAGTTTTAACCTCACATTTCTAATGATTTTATTTGTTCTAGTTTTAATAATTATTATTTATTACTTTATTAAGTACTTGTAATGTAACATAATTTTAAGTAGGTATTATTGTAAAATGATTGAAAAAATGACCTTCTGCTGGAGTTTCTTGCGGCGGCGCTTCTTTTCCGCAATGATGGTCTTGTCTGAAGCGATAGTAGATTCACTTCATTACTGACATGTAACAGAGCCCTCTTGTGGCCTATATTTAGGTACTAAATAAACATTTAGAATTTATAATTTTGTAAGCGTCTCGACTTCATGCTGAGTGGTATTAATTTTTACATACAATTGTTTGTTTTGTTGTTGTGTGATTGCCGGGTTAGAATAGTGCCACTCCATGTTTTCTCGTGGATGTCGTAAGAGGCGACTAAGGGAATAAGGGCGTGTAGTAGGCAATGGGTTTGCAACCTGTCACTATTACACTAGTAAACTTCTTGGCCTGATTGTGCAATATCTGGTTACAGAATTATAAACAAGTGTTTTTAGAGTTGTTGGTATTTCTGTAGCTCTGCCTACCACTCTGGGAATGAAGGCGTGATATTATGTGTGTGTGGTTTGCAATTCTTATGTGTATGTACCTAGTTTCCGTAGGTTTGTTAATTATTTGTAAAATAAATGTATGTCTTTCTTTCTTTAACATAATCCCTATGGCGGTTTTATTTATAACACTACGTTTGAATATGTTCTATCATAACTTCATAAAATATTGGTGAGGATTTTGGACACGATAACTACCTATTTAAACTGCACCCAATCGAGGAATGATTTCGACCATAATATTACGTCGGTTTCAGTTGAACCAAAATCCGATTGATCAACATTGTAGTGGAAGGTACCTTGAGCCGCGAGTCGGTCCCATTCCTTTCGGACCGGTTTTTGTGGCACACCGGCTGCGTCGGCCGAGGGGCTTACTACCACATACATTATTATCAATAACCAAGTGAAAGGACATGCTGATATTTGTTCCTGGGTTATATGTATCACCCTGTGAAATAATAATTACGAACTGACACTTATTAACCAGCAATATTACTCTTTATGTAAGCCCGTTATTATATCCTTTACACAAACGTTTACTCCGGCGTAATTGCCACAATTACTCAACATCAAGTAACCTACATTATAATAAATGTAAACTCGAAAGGAGATATTATGATAACAAGTCGACTCATTTTTCTAGCCGATACGTCTCAATAATTGTCAATTAAATCTGGCATCCATAATAATATGTTGTTTCTAATATGTTTTAGACAGTGGAAAGTAGAAAGTTTCGTAATGAGTAGGTACGAAGGTAGATTACATTCGTAAAGTAGGGTATTTATAGTATAGCGTTAATTCAATTTGTAAGTAAAACTTGAATTTTAAGTTTCTTGTAGGACTGTCAAATTTCGGTTGTGCTGTGAGCGTTGTGACGAGAAGGGCCAGGCGGCCAGGCCTACGGTACACGAGCGCGGTCGTGTAGTGGGTTCTCTTCTCTAGGAGGAGGACATTATAATTGCCGGTCGGTGACCTCGTTTTGCTCCTCCCACTGTAAGAGCGTTAAATCAATTGATGTTATTATTACAAATGGAACGTGTCTTTCATCAACATCGTTGCTTGCTCACATTTAGAAAATTAAAAACTCCAACATGTTAGGTTAGGTTAGGTTAGGTTAGGTAGTACCTATGAAGAGATAAGAAATAAACAGTGAAATAACTTTACATTTCTTAATAATGTTATCTTCGATAATTTTAAATGAAAAAGTTATTTTGAACTTTATAGATACAATAATTATTTATTGTGGCTGTATAAGTTATCATAACTACGTGATATGAACGTAAGTTTATTAAATATTTAAAAACTGTGCCTGTAAACTAGTTTTATTGAAGACGTAAAAAGTAATTTTACGCGTCTAATTTCATGTAACTATAAAACAGTACAAACCTACATAAAAAATCCATTATCAGCCTCAATAAAATTGATGTAAGAGGTTTCATGTGAGAAACGCTCGCCTGAGCCGCCATCTATCGTAACAATTTAGGACTGCTCATTTCTTTGCCAACGAACATGGACCTGCTTTACCAGTTTTTAGGGATTCGGGCGCGACGGTAGAACCCTTCAAACATGTTTTGTTGTCATTATTTTAACCAAGGTATTTCTTATAAGAATAGCTTATAAGGTATAAGTAAAAACCTGAAGTAGGTAGAGATGAATACAATAAGGGCAGGATGGCCAGGATGATTGTATACTCGCACATGTCACAATCACAATCAAATAGTATAAAACAAAGTCGCTTTTTCTGTCCCTATATCCCTATGTATGCTTAAATCTTTAAAACTACGCAACGGATTTTGATGCGGTTTTTTTTAATAGATAGAGTGATTGAAGAGGAAGGTTTATAATACTTTAATCCGGAGCGAAGCGAGGGAGGGTCGCTAGTATAAGAATAAGAAACAGACGGCTTGATTAATTTAATCAGAGTAGATTCTTTCCGATTGGATGATCGGACTTCTTTCATTGTTGTACTGTTAACTGGAACTTACGTCGGCCCTCGGGGCCCAAGTAGGTACACACTTCTTGTTCTATTTTTGTAGAGTTCTTTATTCACGTAGGAAGTTATACATGTAGGCCTACACCAAAATGTTGATGGCGATATTTCCAAGCATCGTACTCTCAGGCGCTTTATCAAAATTCAAATGTGTTTTTTTAATTTAACCAAAATGTTATACCTATTTAAATTTGGGACAGAAAACTGTCGCACCTACTATCCATTTGGGCTTCAATTCAACTGGGGTCAAACGATATTGCGTTTGACGTGTATTACCTACTTACCTATTGTTTTTAACTCGGCCGCCATTACTGTCAAGTATACAAAAGTTATGAGAACGTTGACAGTACGGAAACACGTCAACGGCAATGTCGTTTTACCCTAGTTTCGTTTTGTAGAATCTCACCTTTGCCCTCCCTTTTGACTAAAAGTAATAAAAAATGGCCTATTTCTGTCAGATATGAAATCAAAATCGGTTTTGTTGCTCCAGCGATTACCCCCAATATACCTAATTATAGACAAACGAGCACAGAATTTAGACAGAACATAAAGTTTAATAGTTATGAAACTATGTTAAGCATTATACCTACGTAGGCTATAAATTGTAAATTTAGATGTGCGACCACTTTCCATCCTTAAAATATTAATATACTCTGAAATCGCAATAACAGTCATAGTAATAATCATGAAAACATATTTTAAGTTCTACGAAAGACTTCAATTTCAAAGTAAAGAAAAATACTTATACAGTTACTCACTTTATAAGGGCGCATGTGTAAATAAATATGATGACATAGTCGTAACTCCGTCAACTCAAACTAGACCTTAAACATTTGGCACACGATTGTATTCATTAAATTACGTTAACTTCCGGGTTAGCCATTCCAGCCAAATTTTTGTAAATTCCTAAACCAAAAATTATTTTTTCATTGTTTCTGATTTAACTAGAACAAAATTAAATGAAAAAGTTGAAATGTTAATTGCGAACTGACAGAGGATTTCATTGCGTTAAATCGGTGTCAATGGTTCTGTCTATACCGATTTAGGTATAGATCAAGTGTACACTATTTATGGTTAAACCATTGATAGCAACCTACACTGGCTAACAGATTAAATACAGTAACTTAGGTAGGCACCTACTTAAAACATTTATGGATATAGGTACGCAGCGAAAATGTTGCTGGAAGCTAATAATACTACGGAACCCTCTAGGTACTAAGGTATAACGCGAACAGCTAAGAATTTTTGTTTTACATTTTTTAAATAGCTCCAGTTAAACAAAGAACGTGATGAAAGTAGACAGTTGAAATTCGTAGAGAAGAAATAAGTAGGTAGAATTTTAAGTTTTAAAATAGTTAACTTCTTTATTATGTGGTTTGAAGAGAAGTAGGTTCCTACCTACTTGAAGAGGAGTAAGAATTCATTTTAATATATTATTATTAGGTAGGTAGAGCCGATTTGAACAGAATAATGTTAATCTTACTACGTAGGTACTTATTGTGCCTGAAATGTGATAGCAGAAGTTTTCCTATATCTATATAGGTATAACCTAGATACAAACGATTTCATTAACAACGTGGCATCTTATCTTATATCAATATCTTTCGTGCCGGTTGCGTATTAGATAAACTACCTACTTACTTATTTATGTGTTTATAGTTTATCATTACCTCAAATAGGTAGGTATGTTTTATCGTGCGTCTCTGATATAATCTTTCGTAGTGTACTAAGATACTACGAGACGTAAAGGTACAGTTTAGAACAGTTTACTTAAAGTAGGTAAGTCACAATAAACCGAGCGCTAATAAATAACAATCCGTTTGAAGTATAACTTTACTAAAGTTTAAATGACGTTTATAATTGACGACATTAAACTAAATCACCTTTGAAGATAAAAATAAATACAATAGTTTTACCCACCATTTAAATTTCAATTACTGCAGCATATTCCAACAGCGGAGGGTTTCATAAATTCCATACATTAATTTAATACGTTCCGGTCCCATGTAAGATCTTAATTAATGTATCGAGGAAGTAAAAAGAGCGATGTAATTACGAACGAGTATAATTGATAGAGCACTGAAGTCATTACACAGTACGGCGAGAGTAATTGTTCACATTGAGCACATGCACTAATTGAGTGTGGTATTTGATCGCGGAGGGTTAAAGTTAGTGGTAGCGCGCGGCACGGTAACAGCACGTGCGGAAGGCGCGGGAAGACTGCGTGGCGGTCGCCGCGGCGTGCCGCGCCGGCCGAGCCGCGGGGGCCGCCCCGGCGCCCGACCGCCCGATCAGTAGATACACATGCGGTATGCCCGTCTGTCCTAGTCCTAGCCCTATACCTACTTGACAGTGTTTAAGCCAACAGACGGCCGGCTTCTATGTCGCTATTGTGTTGTGTACTCCTTTCTGGAGAATATAGAGACACGGAAACCAATCGACTAAGTAAAGCGATACGCGGTTCACGATAGCAACCCTTCGTATTAACTACCCCATTAAATGCGATGCAATTGCAATACATTACGACGGTACCGCTACCGGTTGCCAAACGTCGATGTCCAGCATCGCAATATATAACTTTGTCTCATACAGTCAGCTGTAATATTTGAAACACAGGCTATGCAGCCGTCGGCACCGTGAAACGTTCCGAGACTTCCGAGCCAGATGAGATGAATTCTTAACTCCATGACGACGGTGGCATTTTAAGATTGTAGTTGTTCGAGTTGATTAATTAAATGAGTTTAGAGGTACTTAGACTATTCAATATAGTACATATTGTGCGTCGATCGTGTTGAACTTAATGAATTGATTTATATATAGCTCCGCAAAGCCCCATTTCTGTTATTTTCAACAAAATCATTAGAGCCGCTTCGATATTAAAATATTTTATTACATTAATTGTGTTACTCCAAGCTCCTCAAATTTAACTTTATAATCGACTCTGCTTTTTTTTTTTTTTTTGTCTGCCCAAAGGGCAAACAAAGCAAAATCAAAGAAATAGTGATTTTTTTCCCTATACAGTGTGTCCCTGGATTAGGTGCACAAACGAATAGGGATGAAACTAGATGCAATTTCACCGACATTTTTTTAATAAAATTGTGTTTAAAAAGAATTATTGCCGTCAACCCTATTGGAACAAAGTGAAATATCTAGCCTAATATCAGCTCTATTGAGATGAAATAAACAGGTTTTTAATCCTAGAGAATTTACCGTGTTAATCAACTAAAAAAATCGAAGAATACGCCAAGCAAAAAAATGAATAAAATAAAGACAACACACTCTAAACTGCATAATCTTTGACCACTCATCAAAATAGTCGTGTTTGCAGTAGACACGTATTTATTTTTAAATAAAATATAGTGAGTTTATAAATATACAGCGTTTTTTTTTTATCAGTGCACAAATTTTAACTTGTGATTTTGTATCGTTAATATAATATATTAAGTCAATAAAACGAGTTCAACAAAAAAAATGTGGCAAATTATCTCTCTTTTACCTTCTCGTGTGGACACAAAGTCACACTAAAAATGATGACATGGGTTGTCAAGCTATATGTATGCGATACACTGTATTGATATTCGAAATTTGAAATTTCATGTACAGCTTATCAGACAACAAGCCCCTCTCCTACTGATACTCTAAATTAGAAATTTCATTTATTAACTTACTTAACAACACTCCCCTCTCCTCGCACCCCTGCATTAGAGGAAGACGAGGAATATCGTTAAGTTAGTGGAATCATTGAATCGGCAATATCTCTAATATTTTTTAAGCTAGAGTAAAAATAACACACCATGTGCTATTGATTAACAAAAGCGAAGAAAATCTTAAAACTTGTGCACTTATTAAAAAATTACCCTGTATTATATATATACTGGGTAATTTTTTAATGCACCTTATCCAGGGACACACTGTGTATCTAATGTCTTAATTTTTTGGTCATTTTCTTATCAATATTTTTTTAACTTCTCATAATCTAAAATGACTCATTATTACTAAAAGTATAGGCGGACTAAATTGATGCATTTTAAGTATCACTTTACTCCCTAGGGACTAAAGTATAATTTCTTAAGTAAAAGCCTTGGAAAACTGCAAACACCAGATACATGTTGCCATTTGATGATGTTGCCCTTGTCGTCGGAGTGCGCGGTGGAGCCGGCTGGAGCTGGGCATACGAATTCGACCTCCACCGCCTCATTCGTCGTTTCAGAAATGTTGTCTATGGACTATTTGTTATCTTCAAACACTAAAATCAACCTTGTTGTTGTCTTTTTCTGCATTACAGTGACGGATTGAAAGTAGACTAAAAAGCCATAATTCATTTCAAACTTTATCCATTAAAATGCATAAAATTCGCCATTTTATATTGTACCCTGTGACACTCGCGGTATCAAGACGAATCTAATGACGTATCATTTATCTAAATCCGTTGGGGGCCGTTGAGTAGTTGCGAGCGGTCATACATACACACATACAGGTCAAACACATAACCCTCCTTTTGGGCTTCGCCGCAGTCGGGTAAAAGCACCATATGGTATAGTAACCAGATTATCCAACCAATTTGTTGACATTAAAAACAAGAAGAAAAAAAGGCTCGTCAGGGGTGTTTCTCAAACACCACTTGTATTTTAGTTCGTCGACCAAGCGAACGTCCATCAATTCATGTATTCTTACGGTGTGTTCTCTAGCTAAGACGATTGTGATGACCAAGGACGAACTAAGGATGTTATTGCACTAATTAAGCCTCTTTTTTGTACCTAATTAGACCTTTAAAAAATGACTCATGAAGCTTTTATGGCGCTATTTGAATAAATTAAACTAAAACATATCGAGTTCACCTGCAAGATGGGTTTAACCTTTTCACCGTAGGGCAAAATTGATTTTCGCTCTGGTTTTGTAAACTAAGTATTGAGAATTCTATACCCTAAAAAGTAAGTGATACTAGCGCTCATGGACGATAACGGATTAATTTGTATTCTCATACCGAAATTCTGTTCGTCTTTCAGTTCGCTTCCGTCGAATAACTGTCATTATTTTATGATTCCTCCTGTTAGTTAAAAGGCTGCCCTTTTTACGGGTGAATTGCTTTAGGGTGCGTTTTCACTCAATCTTAGCTGCGACGAATAGCTATAATAACCAATCAGATTGCATCAGATAACACGCATTTAAATGTGTGCATGTTACATTCGTCCAGATTATTAAAGTTAGGTAGTGACGTGTCACCGTATGCAAAACCAAAAAAATTAGATGGCTCCAGTAATTAGAAAATACATTTTGTAAAGAAAGTTGTCGTTTTCCTCATTGTTAGTGAATACAATTGATAAAACGACAACTAACAATAATAATTTTGTTCTTTTATTATTCGTAAATTATGTCTACCAAGACAAGTGATTAAAATAAACATTTATTGGCATAATAAACCAAAACAGAAAGTATAACCTTGCTTTTCTTGTAACAACAAATGTGAATACGTAATCATGTAAAATCTATTTTTGAATGAATACTGATTACCAAGAATTACAGGGGTGCTCGAAAAGTCATGACAATTGAATACTTTTCCCCCCTTACTTATGAACGTGAAATAAGCTTGGAATAGTTTATGCCATGCTTTGTCACTTTCTGTCAGATGCAAATGTCACAATTACAGATAAGGACAAAGCATGGCATAAACTATTCCAAGCTTATTCCACGTTCATAAGTAAGGGGGTTAGTGGCAGAATAGAGTAACTAGAAAAGAGGTTTAAAGCGGTTACTGGCTAGTGAATAAATAAATAAAAATAAATAATATATCTGTCAGTGAGTTAAATGCATTTATTCGGACTTGACGGAATAAATACGTGATACGTGGTAAGTAAAAATGAATAAAGATTTGTAACCTTTTGCTTTTGTTCCCTTCTCTTCCTCGGGGGTAAACATAAGAAACGACCCTGTTGTGATCTTATGTTTGGGAATACCAGCAGGTATTTTAAATTTGTGGTATAACGGAAATAAATTTTAATTTGAAGTTTGACTGCTCTATAAAAAATAATCATTGAAATCGGTTCATAAGGTAAAGTTTTGAAGTTGCATACAAAAAATGAAATTTATACTAATATTATAAATGTAAAAGTAACTCTGTTTGTCTGTCTGTTTGTTACGCTTTGACGGATAAACCGCAGAAACGATTTTGATGTTTTTTTATCGAGATACTAAAGTCCCGGGAAGGACATACGGTACTTTTTATCCCAAAACTAGGACGGTTTCCGAGGGAATAAACGACTTCTAAGCGGACGGAGTCGCGGAAAACAGCTGGTCAATTATAAAAACTAGATTTTTGGACTAATTCTATTTTTATTATAAACTCCTTTGAAAAGAAAATCGGGACTTATTACTTCGAATAGTTTTAATACAGTGTTAGGAAATAGATTTTAGGCTAAAAAATTAAATTAATATTACGGATCCATTTTTTTTTATTAATTTTCGTAAATACTAATATCTTCCAAACTTTAAATTTAAAGTAGGTACTTAATTAAAAAGATCGATAGTGCCCGTGTTCTTTGCAATTAGGTATCTACTTAAGGTAGATTATAGATTTCTCTGTTCATGGTTTGTTTCTCGCTAATAAATAACTCGCTTATTTGGGGACAGCTGGATTCTTGTACTACCATTGCACTTTATTCGTCACTTACCGTGTACATGTACATTTTATATGCTCTCTCCTGATCGCGGAGCGCCTGGATCGGCTCCATCTTAGAACATCCACTTCATAGAATTTATAATCTGTATTCGAAATAAAACGGTCCATTTGACAGATTCATTAAACTTGACCCGTAGAACGATAATTGAGCCCCGACTGCAGGATTGATTAGGTTAGGTGAACGTTCAAAGCATGCCTTATCCTTGAGTGCACAGCTGACTGTAAGGATATTGCTTAAATATTAGAGTGGAATGACTAAGGAAATGTAGCCGACGGCGGCCAAAAAAAAATAGAAGTATATCAAAGTGTTAGTTTGATTTAACATTGACTTCCTCCTCTACTTATGTTTGAAAGCGTGACGAATGTTAATCGTGAGGGTGAACGAATAGTAAACGTTGCTTTTCCAATGTGGGTGGTACTTGCTACATTAAGGAGACTAATATAGTTAGGCGGGATATTTAAATTATTATTTTAATTAAGAAATACATTGATAAATGGCACAATTTTTGTAATTTAGTTCCTAAATATCTACCTAGTCAGCCATCGCTTAGAAAAGTAGCTCAGAAAGTTAAAACGGAAAGCGCTGCACGCAAGCAAAAGGCACGTTTTAAAATTAATCTCCGGATCGTAATTACGTGAATTTTATCAATGGAGTGCGTAAAAAACTGGAGTTTCGTCTTTTAGACGAACGGAGGCCACGTGGGCGGCACGCGGGTCCGACGCGATCGCGGCGGGATACTTGCGAATCCGCGAGGGAGAGCCCGCCGGAAACCGAGGTGTACCGGGGCTCCTCGAGTACAGAGAAGTGGCGGCCCGCGGCGCGCCTGCCCGCCGCGCCCCCCGCGCCGCGGGCTCCGCACCCCCGCGCGCTCCCGCACATGCACTGACTCCGCGGCCTTCGTCTCCACACCACCACTCACCCCGCTTGCCATGTTTGCCTTAATCGAGAATTAAGGGTCCCACCAATGTTTTGTATTAAACTTGGCCCTATAGTTGACGTCTATCTTTTAAGGTTAAGTTTAGTTCTCTTTTTTCGAACCAGACAGATGGACAAGATATCTAATGCTAACGTAATCGATTTTTGAAAACTGACGTATTAGTTATATGGAATTGACATAAGCCCTCAACGAGCCAATATTTATTAAGTCAACATACCTACGACGTTAACAAGTTTAGTGCTGAATGCATCTTGTGAGTACCTACAGCGCCACACTAGATTTAGTAATCTTTAATAAAAAGTCGTAGGTATTGTTATCTAAACCTGATTTTAAATATAATGTTAACTGTAATCTAATAATAACCCTTTTCATTGGTTTATATCAATTTCATTTCAAGTCATTGATTTCATCAATTCATCGCCAAAAGCAAATCACTCACTTCGCGGTGTATAAGTAGTTGTACTTATTTCATGGGTGTGTATAACTACTCCTCGAAGTTACTGCCTCAGATAATCGCTGCTGTAAGAATGTTAATTTCCCGAACGGCGTTCGATACCTGGAAGGGTGGCGTCATTGAGTTATTCAGTGCCTGTTTTATTACGTACTTTAGGGCAATTAAAAGAGTAAGAGCTTTACTTTATTATAATGTCTGTAATGGTGTAGAATAAGAAAATGGTTGCGAAACAGTAATTAATTGCGCATAAAATAGGTCTGTAATGCCAAGAGGTGTTTAGTAGCGGCCGGACGGTGGCACAAAACATTTGCTAATTAGGGTGGTTAGGGACCTCCCCTGTTTGTGAAGCATAAGTATTCAATTCGTTACCCTTATTTTAAGTGTCCACGGCGGCGAATCCTTTTTAATCTCCGCAACTTATTTTTTGAGGGGATAGAAGTAAGGAGTGACGAGTTAGGCCAGTAGGTACATAATTGGCCTGTGTTTACGTAAGATAGATAGGTATGTGGGAGCCGACGAAGAGCGCAAGGAACGCGATTCGTTTGTAAGAATGTAAGGGCGTACTTATAAGTCAATGTGCCATGTCGTCAGGAACTACCTTACTGCGTGTGTAGAACAGGCTGAGGCAAAAAGGTCCGAGTGTGACAGTTATCTGCGGTGGGCTGGTGTCGACCGGTGCGGGGGCTCCGATGGAGCCGAGTGGGCCGGTCTATTTGTGGTGACAGGAGAAGCGTGGGCGCCGCGTGTACTGGGCTGGAGTGGCAATGACCTTGACACTAAGCGAGTGGCCTTGGGTAGCACGTGGCGGCTGACACCCGCTGTCTGTTGTCGGAACGCCGCCGCCGCCGCCTTTCCCAGGGGAGCCTATTGTGGATACGCCGACAGATTAACCGACATTGATATCGTGAAAACTGAAATATTAGCCAGTGTTCTTTGTGTACACTTGTAAGCGGATTAGCGGAGGTCAATCTTAATGTCCAACTTTTAGCCTTTGATTTTTTATTATATTGTTAAATGGGGATAGATAAACTACTTTCTAACCTTGGCAAGGTCGATGTTGAATAGAATAGAATGTACTAAACTAACTAACAACAATAGTTACAATTGGTAACCTTGTAATCAAATCAGTTAAACATTGTATGTAGTTACAATAGGTCTAAAAAGTCTAACCTGCACAACAGAAATAAAATTACAACCATCGGTATAAAATAAAAAGGTACCTCATAATTTTGTAAATTGATAATTATGATCAACTTTAAACAGTGGTACAATTTGTACTGATTTGTTTATTTTATTAAAAGTAGTATTTTAATGTAAAAACAGTGGGTATGTCCATTGTGGTGCTATTGTGTGAATGGGTGCGATTCAGCGCGTCGGCGACGTGCGGCAGCCGGCAGCGTGTCGAGTGCGGTCGCCGCGGGGCGGCCCGCCCGCGCCCGGCGCCCGGCGCCCGGCCGGTACGTTTATGAGCCGACACTAACTTTAACGGTGACCCCGCCCGCGCTCGTGCACAGCCTGCTTTACATCCCGCCTCAATGAAATACGTCACAACATTACACCTAACCTCAAGACGAGGGATTGCGTCGCCGAGACGCGTGTCCTAGCAACCCACACTATCATTCACGCTATTCGGCCGTCTATACGACGCACAGACGATAGGCGTATTGATACGCGAAGCATTACGTATTACGGATCACGGCGTCAAGTATGCTGTATGACGTTTGCGCCTGTTTTTTGACGAAACGGTGAGCAAATCAGTGGAAGTTGGATTCTGATCCGATTTAAACTGCATCGTTAAACGTGACTTTATATAAAGCCTCGATGTGATACTTAAACTAGTTTACTAGAGTTAACATCTGATGTGAGTATCGTGTGATAGTAAACCGAGGAGGCGAGAACAAAGGTAAACAAAGTATCAGCTGTCCGCGGCGGCCGGCGGCATGAATGGGCCGTGTATCATTATCGCCACTTTGTTAGCGACGCGGCGCGACGATTCGGACTGCAATTTGCCCCAAGACGAGTGGACGCGTGCCGGCGATGCTTATCTCGAGCCTCGGAGAGCGTGACCTCACGTGTGATTTATCTTTATTCGTTAAATGACGGAACGTTTATTTATGCTGCTATCAGGTAGTACGGTAGCGCGTAGGGGTTTTTAACTTGAATCGGAGTTGTAGGAGGGGGTTGTTTTTTTGGAATGAGACTCAAATTATGATTTTTTAATGGAAACGAGAACAGGCTAAATGCTCGCTTTCATTAGGCAATAGCCCGCATGCTTGTAGCAATCCATTGCTGGGTTGTTGAGGCAGGAGCTATTGCAGCGATGCTAGTATCACGAAAACCATACGAGCGGGCTATCGACCAATGAAACTGAGCCTTAAAAGTTTAAAAGGCTAAACTAGATTATGTAAGTTTTTTTTATGGCATTGAGAAGGCAAACGAGCACACAGGCCACCTGATGTTAAATGGAAACTGTGACCCATGCATGACCCATAGACATTCGCATTCACAAGACTGCAATCCTAAGACTGTAAATGCATTGCCAACCCTGAGGACTAAGATGGAATGCCTCCATCCATGATTATTGCTATCCTTAAAAATCACTTAGAGATAATAATTAAATTGACAGTTACTAACTACGAAAATAATTACGTACCTACTTTCAGATTCGCGATTCACATGGTAGAGTCGTTGGCATAAGAAAGTGGGGTAACGGAATATTTAACGGATATCTGAATAAAATAAAATCAGATGAAGTTACATTGCCCTTAATTATGAATTCTATATTCTTAAAAAATATTATCGGCTTTTATTCCACTTGTTTTAAGTCATCTACATAGTTTTCGAAATCATATTGCGTTTATCAGTAAGTTAAGTTCGCTAGTAATGTTTGTTTCCGTTGTTGAAATGGGCTGAGATAAGGATTCAAACATACACGCCACGTAACAATTAAATATTATGGTCTCTTAAACCTGATCTGATCTGATGATGGAGTTGGAAGTTGGCAACATGATATCCGCTGATCCTCTTACACTTGGTTTCGATTAATGTGCAGTCAGCGTCAAAGCTTGTTTTAAAAATGTCACCTTTACAATTAACCTCCTAAGGCCGAAGGTCCTACCCATAGTACTTATTAACTTTGTCATTCAAACCCAGCTCCTTCGAGAGTTGGGTAGTCATAGCGTACCACGGTCCTACCAATAGGACTTACTAGAAATCGTACTGGTAGGACCGTGGTACGCCATGATTATACAAGTACAATAACATAAAAAAAATCTTCTATGTACTTGGGTCTGAATGAGTACAAAACAATGGTACTACTGGTAGGACTACGGGCCGTAGTAACTGCATGCTGAATTTTTCGTTGGACCTTAGGAGGTTAAGTGTATAAGATTCCCATCCTCCCAGGAGGGAGGGAGGGAGAGAGAGAGACACGTACTTAACACGTTATTAACATAATATCTGTTTTTCGCATTGGTTATGGAGTAAACTTTAATTGAAGTTTCTAAGTTCTTAGCAGCACAACAAAATGCTAAAGACGACAAGCGGTATCGCACTTTTTCGCGCTATAGGGTTCTGTATCCGAAACTATATTAGGCACCTACTAAGCAGATAGATAAGGTGTCAATCCTGGATACATTGAATTCTTCTGAAGCTTCATGGTTTGTAATGGTTGATAATGTTAAATTGGCAGCAGGAAAACAACGCTAAACATATTTGTTGCGTGTGAAGGAATAGTAATAACCACGTTCTTTTTACTGCTGTCAACATAACCCATATAACGAATCTTCATAGTTGTCCCATGTAGCTTGTGTCAGGATTGACTTCGTATCTACCTAGTATTGCAGGTATAGTTGGTGGTTAGACAACTGTAGCTAAGTAAACGGGCCTCCCACGCAGTTCCCTCCTAACTCTACAAACGATTAGCGCCCAAAGCTGTTGTCCTCCTTACGTAACAAATTGTTTGGGCCCGAATAATGTTCAATTGACCTGTACGATTTTGTACGAGTATCCGGTATCTAAATAGGCAAGTATTAAGCAGGTCTATCACAATCATCTCCGTCTAACTGTCGGTCTGTCAGTCCGTATATTATAGTTGTTTTATTTAGGGAAATATTAAAAATATAGTGTTAAAATTTGGTTTAACTGGCCTTTAACCTTGACTTCATGCGAGTACATTTACTTAATCCGGACGCAGTATTATGAAATATAAATCAGTATATATAGATCAGTAGATCTGACGTTATTTAATAAGGGTTGACACTACTTTTGTAATTTCTTTTTTACGGATTATTTTGTAACACGTTGTATAATAATTAAAAAATATTTAAAAAAACTGCGATACATACTTGGTTATCTCTTGATTCCCTCTTTTGTTTGGCATATTATCACATTAATTGTGATGTTTGTTATTGCTTTTTTAAATTCTCTTTAAGGCATGGCAGGCGTGTTCTTTTAATATTTTTTAACTGTTTTTATTTCATTCCTTTTAGTGATAACACTGATAACTGATAATAATTATTAGAAGTCGATTAAAAAAACCATGCACATAGGTACGAATTTATTTTCAATCCATCTACGAATATGATCGAGTTGCGGAACTATGCAACATAAAGTTTAAATGAGTGTTACTTGTAAACGACTCAAAATAGAACCAGTGTTAGGTATATATTTTTGGAACCTACTCTTTATTTTACAGGCAATAATTGAAAAAAAAAACAACAAGATTAAAAAAAAAAAATGTAGTTTTTTATTTTGATACCATTACCACCACATGTTTTTTAAAGACAAAGCCTATGTTACACGCGGTAATTTTAAGATCCTAATGATACCCCATACGCCTAGGTTTGGTTCAGGCATTAGGAAGTTATCGTGGAATAAAGAAACTCACAATACACATACGTACATGAATCCTGAAAAAATTACACTCCTTTTTTGGGCAGTCGTGTCTAATTAATTATTTGACGACACGTTTAGCATGCCTACGGAGCTAGCGGTCCCGGGTTCGTTTGGTATGGGCAAATATTTGTGTGATGAGTGCGAGTATTTTCTCCTAATTTTTAGGAGTCTCTCTCTCGAGTTTTTATTTTCAGGCTCATATGCATATATCCAACACTCGTCACCGGATACAATGCTAAAAACTGCATTTGAGCTTCCTCCGTTGAATTTATTCAAAGTTCTGAGGCACCAATTGACACGAGTCGCTTTCTGCTCCTCGGACAATAAGTGAGGGATCCAACGGGAAAACAACTTTTGCACGCCTAATTGTTCCTGTAAAATGATTTGTATCTGACTCATTCCAATGCCCAAACACTCTTGAATCTCCCGATATGACACTTGTCGGTCTTCCTTTATCAGCTGACGCACAGCATCGACGTTTTCTTGCGTGACTGCCGATTTTGGTCGACCTTCACGCACGTCGTCCGTGAAGGATAGACGGCCACGTTGAAATTCTGCATACCACCTGTATATTGTCGTCTTTGAAGGTGCTTCATTACTAAAAGCAACAATCATCCGGTCTCCACATTGTTTTTGTGATAATTCACTTTTAAAGTCGTAATAAATCATAGCTCTTAAATTTTCACGGGACAATTCCATTTTCAGCAGCGACTCGACGACTTCAAAAAACAATTGAATCCGAATCATCGCTTTTTTTTCTATGTTGCCAGTGTGTTAAAATAATGAACTTTAGAGATTATAAAAAGGTATGATATGTGTCAAAAATATGTTTCTAAGTATTAGATTCCCGAAACTTTCAGTGCAGCCCTCGTATTCTGAAGGTGCGATATATTACTTATAGGACCCACAAACGCCTACCGCGGTCGTAAGATGTCGAACCAGCCTCTGGACAAAGTATCCCGGTTACATGAATGAATAAATATCAGTAGACAATCTAACACTTATGGCCGTATTAACTCGTTTCGGTTTAAATGCCCATCGCAAGATACGTCAAAGTAAACATCAAACCATAGAAAACTGTACATTTTGACGTATCTTGAGACGGTCGCTTTAACTGAGATCGATACAGGCCTTATTGACCTAGTCCCAACCTAAGCTCTAGGCGGGTACTAGATAAAAGAAAACATACTTACACGACAACAAACACTCATGGTCATTAAATCTTTGCACTTAACGGGATATGGTAGGATCTTAATAAGTAATTATGAAAAATACTTACCAGAAAAATCAATCCGTTCTGGAGGTAGGACAGTACAAACACAAACATAGAATAGACAGTTGACTTAGATTAGGCTTTCTGCGAATGAGAAAGAGATTAATTTGATGTCTCTAGTTCTTCGGCAGTAAAACTGCGGTTTAAAAAATTGTAACATGATTGATCACATTGATCAAGCAGCAAGTAACAAGCACGATTTTATTTAAAACAAAATAATACCGGAATCTTATTAATCTCTATGCTGTATCTACTAAGTATATGTTGCTGAGTTGCTTAATAGCAGAATCATTTTAAGGCAATAAACCTATTTAATATACTTATTTCAGTTTTATTTCAGAGTTTCGCGAAACTTTTCGTTTGCTCGCGTGATATACGGGATTCGGGAAAATATTTTATGATTTTTGTTACGCTCATTATGTAACTTGTTTCCAAAACTAAGTCCCTTGAAAACATTTTGTTTCAAATTTAGTTTTTAAGTTCGATTTTATATTATTTTATTTAATAAAATGCAGAGTCTAAAAATAGAGATCGTACGTAATAGGTTGAGGGTCTGATTAAAATTGATACATACATACATAACATCACGCCTTCATTCCAAGAATGGGGAAGGCAGAGCTACAGAAATACCAAAAACTCTAAAAAGACTTGTTTATAATAATCTGTAACCACATTTTGCACAACCAGGCCAAGAAGTTTGCTAGTGTACCTATTAGTGACAGGTTGCAAGCCTATCGCCGAACAGTACTACAAGCCTTTATTCTCAGTCGACTCACGACAACATGTAGTGGCACTATTCTAACCCGACAACCACACGGGGTAAAATTTATTTAACCATTTATATACTTTACCTACACATCAATAAGAAAGCAAATTTCAATTTAAGCAATAGTCTACCTATTTATTCGGCAGGGGCAAGAAAAATCAACATTCCGTTAAATACGTAATCGGTTGAAAGAGATCTGGGGAATAAGCTTTCTGGAGTTCGACTGGTACGAGTCGCCAATTCAAAACCTTTCTCGCTACTCACGACGCTGCTAGTAATGGTTAGTTGTTTTCTATCTGCCTTCAATAAGTACATAATATTGCGTAAATATTACAAGAAGTATTCCAAACGAAACAGTCTATAACGCAATATCCACACGCGCACTCAAACATCGCTGTTATGGCGAAGGCAATTCGTTTTAAAATTGTTCTCCCACCGACTTTCTCCAGGCTGATGTCAGGAAATTGTGATCTTTGCAATGCAATTGAGTTTTATTATTCAATTTAATATTATGCCCTACTACGCGGAGCGCTTTAAATTTAATTATTTAGGGACATAATAGCGATGGCGTAGAGTTGATAGAAAGAACCGAAGTAGCGTGGATAAAGAATTTTGTTTAGGTATACTTGAATGCTATACAGACGCAGGGATGGTGATTATTTAAAGACGTACTCGGGTCGAGCGTAACATGATGTGAGCAATTTGAAATGTCGTTAGTGCCCAAATGTACACACGTTACTTGATAGATTTCCTTATGAATACAAAGTGCTGATACGAGTACTTACTCGGCCTTCTAAATGCGATACGGATAATATAATAAAATAAAATTGCGATGCGAATTCGTGAGAAAATTTAAATAAATAACTTTTCTGTTTGCACATAAAAAGAAATATATTGCGGCACAATGAATGTTGGGGGTAGAGTGGGTGGTGGGGACATCGCGGGCGCGAGACGGCGGGGTGGGAGGACGGGGGCGCTGGGGGCGGGGGTGACCCACTTTAACGGGACAAGTAATATTACTTTTTACTTTTAGGTAACTATTTCATATTTTATCGCGATTATATTACTGACTACATACGGATATAGCTATTATAACTTTTTAAATTGTTTTGGACATAGTTATAAATCTAGCAACGACGTAGGTAGGTATGCCCTGACGACGTTGATCGGTTGGTAGTTTAATTTTAAGTAAAACATTGTTTTAAAAAAAAATACAAATGGCGGACTTAATGCCGTATATGGGCTTATGCTTGGTACCTTTTATATTAATAATAATAGCCAACGCAAAATCTTAATACAAGATTATTTTATTTCAAATTAATTGAATTAAATTTGCTGTAAAAATTACGAAAATCTCTTAGTATTAATCTTAAAGTATATTTAAAGTAAAAAGCGTCTGTGCGTCGCAGATTACACATCAATTACGAAGAGTTAATGAGTTTTCGTAATTAAATTTGCCGTTCCGAGTATTAAGTTAGTAAATTTCAGAATCTACAATTTAACATTTACTTTCTTCCGAGTATTGAGTTTGAAATGTTGTTGCTTGAAATTGTTTTACTTAAGGTGCAAATAATGTTAGTCATAAATAAACGTCATGGTTATGGATGGCTGTTTGACGGCCTGTCCCATGGGTTTTATTGCAAGCCGTCAAAAACCATTGGCCAGTTAAAGGGTAATAAGGGCATGTGCCCAGTTCAAAAAATACCGACAAATCGATGTAATAATATTGAACATATAATACACGTTTTGTTAGTACATACAGAGTAGTGTCATGTCATAAAAAATATAGTATGATAAAGTTACTGGTAAATGGCGGAGCTGCACTATACGCTTTAAAGTATATTTAAAAATGTCAACAACAACTTATGTACCTACATATAAATGCGCCTCGTATGTGTAAGAGCAATAACCTAATAGCTTCGTTTTCTTCTGTTAAGTTTTGTATGAATTATAAAAAGAGCACATGCCGTCTTGCTAAATAAAATACTAATAAGTACGTCTATGGGTAACAAGTACGTGATAGCCGTTATTCGATAAATATAATCGAATTCCAAACATTGGCTCAGAATAACCAAAAAATTCCCCCTTAACTGATATTTGTAGCAGTTGCCCACTACAAACCCGAGGTTCCCCTATATAACTGGTACTTCCGGTCGTACTTCCGCCCAAATTGTTATTCTGTTTTTCATGTTTTTTCCTTTATAAGTATTAAACTTCTTGTTACAATATTAAACTATGCTTATATGTGTAAAAAAAACATTTTTTGATTATGCTACTGCTGGCGATAACCAACGCGGGAGCAGATTCATGATCTGCCGCATGCAGCACGCTCCATTTTGGAAATAGCCAATCAATATGCACGCTTTGTGGTCTAGCGCTGTTGTGCCACGATGTTTGTTACTGCTTCGCTTAAAACTGCTTGAGCAATTTGAGGAATGGAACGAAGACGAGTGCTCGTTTATAAGCGTGATTTAACAACTCCGGCATATTGATTTTTACGTCGCCGTGGGCCCCCGCCCCCTCCCCGCGGGAAGAGTTGCACGGGGGTAATGCTAAAATGCTTGTTCCCCTATTTGAGAGTACATGCTGCGGGGACGTTCAACTGCGCCATCCACAAAATATACATTTTCTTATTCCAACACATTTATTACCATTTTTTCCACTTTACTTATCGTGAATAGTTTACGTAAGATTTACGACCGGATGCGTCTTCATTCAAACGTGAATGTGACACACTTTCTACCGTACTTACATTCTTATCTCTCACTTATTGTGTTTTACAGCTAGTTTAGTGGCTATTTGTCATGTTTTATTTCAATCACCTACTTTTCGTATTTTAAAACGGAATACCTATGGTTTTATTATTTTTGGTTTGTTTTTTATTTTGATCTTTATTGGTACTATCAGTTGTATTATTATATACATCTGTGATACTTATTTTTGACAATAATAAAGATAAAGAATCACTACAATGCCGTTGATCTCGACTTAAGTCAGTACGGTTTTATACAGCATTCTATTGAACTCAAATATAATTTAGGTACTTTATTAGATTCTAGGAAGAAAATTAAGTGGAAAAACTGTGTGTCTGAAGTTGTATGTCCCCGCGAGTTTGCTCAGCCCCACCCGCGCACTTTTCAGTGGGCCGCCCGCGCACCCTTCGCTGCACCCCATGTGTTATTCTCCTCCGGCCCGCGCCGGGACGCTCCTTCATTTCACTCCAATTTACAACTGAAAAAAAAACAAATAAACATTTTCTAAATTAAATGTTATCTCCAAATTGGCAGCACGCGTTTAATATGCTGAATAACTGTAAAACTTATTTCAGTTAATAATAAGTCATAATTAATTAAAATATATTGATTACGTTTTAAAATACTAACAGCCGTTTTTTAAAGGACTTATTGAACTTAATAAATAACCCTTAATAATTTTTAAGAACGATGCGTAATTAAAAAACGAGTGTAAATAAAAAAGAGCTTGGTATCGTGTATTATGTAACATTATAAATAATGTCTAAATTGTTATGGTAAAGAAACACACTTATTACGTAAACGACGACAGCGCGTACGAAAATGTATCTAGAGCGAAATTTAGTTTGTAATAACAACCGAGGGGCGCCACCCCAACCCTACTGAGTTTGAAATGGAAAGCTTTTAAGAGCTTTTTGTTTTGTAATTAATTATGTTTTTTATTTACATTCCTTTACAATGTTCGTGATTTATTTTATGATGAAATAAAATTAAATAAGCTTGTAGCTTATTGCAAATACCGCATAGAAATAATATTATTTTACTCTCTGATTACAGCTTCATATTGGGAGGAATATATCTGGTAACGGCAACGAACATCGAAATAATTGCCTGGTCAACTAGTTAAAGTTATCTATATACGTTAAGTGTTATGGATTCCTTTAATGAACATGTCTCAGATTTATTTGGTAATGTCCTAAACCTCGAAGTACGCATTTTATTCATCCATCCTGACAGTGAGTGAATTACTGAATTACAGTTTCATTACGTTGACATTTATCGCCGGACGTCGTCCGGCGGATAGATTGCCCGCGGCAGAAATAAACAACGTCATCTCAGAGATTGAGGAAAAATACGGAACCCTACAAAGTTCAATAAAACATGAGGAAGAGGGGCTAGAGCGAGACGGCTGCTACTTATGTGTGTAATATGGAAGTTCGTCTGCGATACGACCGCCGGTTATATAGTTTAGTTTAACTTTAGCTAATTAGTAATTAATGTTTTTATTTTTAAGACCAAGAGCAAGACAGTAATGTAGGTTTCATTCGTTTTAAGTTAAATTGTAAAAGTATTTAGTGGATTTACGGCTAGCAAAACACGATTGTTAAATGCATAAAAGGTCTCGAAATTATGCCAAATGACAATACTTAGATATTATAGAGACAATGATCTTAACACATTCCACCAGGCAATCTATCTACTTCATAAGAGCTATCGTGACGTTGGCGATGCGATAACATGCCAAAAGCAATATGGTTTTACCGAGTAGAATAGAGCTCCTGTCTAAGGAACATCGTAAATGAAAAGTTTCAATATATCGTTTTGGTTTTTTCCTTCTCTTCTTCTTTCCTTCTCCTATAGAAGTAAGAATAAAACAACACAATATCAGCAGGGCGCAAAATGTTTAAAATCAAAGATTGCCTTTTCCTAGAGAGAGGGACACATAGCTAAATCCCTTATTTAAAAGTTATCAACCTCCTTGTTATGAACTTTGACCCTGAGAGTTTCCATTGAGGTCTCAAGGAATTGTGTAACACAAAACGTACGTGGGTATACGTGGGATATTGTGAGATACAAAATGTAAAATAATTATTTATGTAACTGATCCATAATGAAGTTTCTTAAGGCACGAGTATCTTTAGAGCTAATAACGAGTATGTACCGTAGCTAAAAGTTTAAAATGATAATGATAAAAATAACTATTCTACGAAAGTTACGAAACGCCAGTATTTATACGAGTTTCTATATTGAACGTAACCATGGTCAACCTTACAACAAGTCAATGATAGCTGATATCCGTATTAAATATATCCATGATAACCTAATAACAAGGCAATGAATATTAATAGTTTTTTTTATAAAAAATAAGTTTTAAACACACTGTTGGACTCAAAATTCTTTTTTATTAACATTTTCGTGTTTTAATTTATATGGTTAATGATATAATATATAAATTAGGATTACCAGAATCCACTAAACGCCAAGATTGATATCCAGAATGACGGGAACCATGATAAAAACAATGCTATAATGATTATAAAAGAACAGGTATTACTATGGCAACGCTTATTATAGAACAGTTTTTACGTTTTGGTTAAGCTATGAGGCGTATTCGAATACCGTTAACGATATAAATATTTGCGGTTTATACACGAGGGCAGAGTGAGAGTCTGGTAAAAAACTTATTAAAGGTATTTTTTTCACAAATTCATGAATGTTAATTTGTAATGCAGCCTTTTTGGAGGTGAATCGTATATTTTCAGCCAGTTCACACTGCTAGTTTTTTTTAACAGCTATAAATAAGAAACAATCACTTTGGTGTTTGCGAACATGGAGAAAAGTGAGTTTCGTGTTCTGATTAAATATATTTTTTTGCGAGAAAATACATTACGAATAAAAAAAATAGAACAGATATTACGGGAACTCTTCTACATCGATTAAAATGATCCGCAAGTGGTTTACGGATTTTTGTTGTGGCCGTACAAGCACTGCTGACGGCGACCGACCCGGACGCCCTTTTGAGGTCACTACACCACAGATGATCACCAAAATCCATGACATCGTAATGAACGACCGAAGAGTAAAGGTCCGTGAGATAGCTGATATTGTAAGCATTTCAAACGAACGGGTTCGTTTCCCGTTTTCGTTTACCTTCACACTTATTTGGATATGAAGAAGCTCTCCGCCCGTTGGGTGCCGCGATTGCTTGCAGTGGATCAAAAACGCACTAGGGTGCCCTGTCAGCGGCATGTTTGGCGAAGTTTAGATATTTTACACAACTAAAATGATTTCTGCCAATTTTCGGCCTAAACGGCATTTAGTATTTTTTTTACGAATATGGCCGAAAAGTAAATTTTTAGAAGCTAGCTTTTAGTCATCATTTAATATTTTAAGATCTCCCTTTGGAAAAAAGCATTGGAATTAGTTTATTTCGATCTGTAGTGAAATAAGGATAAACATGGATATAGAAAAATAGTCGAATGAATTAATTACCAAACGTTTTTTACAACTGGCCCCAAACTAAATAAATTATTCTTGTTTTTCAGCCATTTTTAAATACAACGCAAATAAAAGTTGTTTTTTTTTTTAAATCAAGTATTTCTTTGTTAATAAACATGCGGCTGACAGCTAACTACATGAACAAGCTTGTATGCAATTTCATATTTAACAAGATATTTATTAAATTAATTGTTATTTACATTATGAATGAAATCAATTAACGATCATAGGATTCGAGTCTATTCTCGGCAGGACGGCTGAGTGCCAAATGACTTTCCAAAATTGCATCCAGTCACCCGACCATCTCAGTTAAATGTATTATACCAAATATATTATTATATTTAGTCCAAATAACATCAATTCAACTTATCTACTACACACACATTAACAATAGCAATGTTTCCAAAATAAAAATAAATCAATATCTTAATTATTATTTTTTTGCAAGCCTATTTGTGTGTCCCACTGCGGGGAAAAGGCCTCTCCCCTTGATCTCCACGAGTTCCTATTCGGTGCCTCTTCCGGCCACTTGCTGATGAATGCGTCCAAGTCATCCCGCCATCTTCGTCTCGGCCTGTCACGTTTACGTCGCCCATTTTGCGGCATCCACTTGGTGGCTACGTTAGCCCACCAGTACGGATGCATGCGACAGACGTGACCGGCCCAATCCCACTTGGCGGTTTTTTCATCTACGTCAGCTATGCGTGTTTAAGAGCGCAGTGTGGTGTTCCGGATGCGATCTATCCGTTTAACCCCTAATATACGCGCTCCATGGCTCGTTCGTTCGTAAACCTTCAATTTGGACTTTTGACTCTCAGTGAGTGACCATGCCTGGGTACCATAGGTTAGGACGTCTTAACTTACCTTGTAAAAAATGTTGCGTACTTTTTTCCTCTAATTAAGACACACAGCCACACTGCTTGAATCGCGTTGGTGCCCTGACGAGATAATTGAAACATTATAAAGCAAACATTTTGAGGAGGCGTCGTCGGTATTATATAAATTTATAGGATAGTATTTTTTTTTTATGAGTAAGGTAAGCTTTTCTTATTATTATCGTTCAACTACTTAGTTGCCGAGAACCAGAGGTGGCCGGTTAACCGACTAAACTAACCTATGTAGCTTTATCTACACACGTATCATAGGCGTTCAGAATCCGTTGGAAATGACAAGTAGGTAAACATTCAATTTTGTTATCTGCAGTGTTGTCGTCGTTGGGGTGGGTGTGCTGGCGGCTGTAACTTATGTAGTTACATCGATATCAAATATAATAAAGTTATGAGTTTCATTTTTGGAACTTCTTCCAAACCCAACTCAAATGATAAAGGCCCCAGTTCTAGTACCAATTGAAATTAAAAAAGGTATGTTACGTCGTGTTTTAAGACCCTCATTATCTATCAGTTATATAAACTACTATTAGGCCGCACTGAATTTAGCCTGGTTCCCTGTTCGTCTAACTAGTTAATGCCCCGTTCGTCTGTTTCCCCGTTCGTCTGGTTCCCAGTGCGTCCGTTTCCCCGTTTGCCCGTTTCCGCGTTCGTCCGTTTCCCCGTTCGTCTGGTTCCCAGTTCGTCCGTTTCCCCGTTCGTCCGTTTCCCCGTTCGTCCGTTTCCCCGTTCGTCCGTTTCCCCGTTCGTCCGTTTCCCCGTTCATCTGTTTCCCTTTTCATCTGTTTCCCATCTGTTTTTTTAAGGCATTGAGAAGGCAAACGAGCACACAGGCCACCTGATGGTAAGTGGAAACTGTGACCCATAGACATTCGCATTCTCAATTAAGACTACAATCCTAAGACTGCAAATGCGTTGCCAACCCTGAGGACTAAGATGGAATGCCTCTATGTTTGTTATTTCTCCGGCTGTCTCATCCCTAAACCGGAACACAACAATGCGAACACTGCTGTTTTTACCACCATATATCAATCGGACTGGTGCAGAATTGGCCGCAGCTGAGTCTTTAAAGACGACCGTCGTTCTTTAGTCAAGATTTTTCTTTCATACACAAGTGTGAAAAAGGAACGAGTTAACTGTCTTATTTTCCTGATTTTCGTGGTGACCGTGATTATAATACATCGTTAGAAAGATAGTAATACGCATAAGTTTAAAAAAAAACCGCCTACCACTTGTTATAGTTTATTTTCGATCAAAATATTAAAATGAGTAGCTTAGCTAGGATAAGTTATTTTTATAACATGAACATAAATAGCCGTTACGAAATGAGCCAAGTTTGTACTTACGTACGACAAGAAATTATAACCTATAGTCGCTATAGCAAAGATTCATTGTTTTTTTTTCTTCGCGTTAACATTCTTCTTTATAAAATAATACACAGACATTTAAAGTATTATAAGTTTCTCCGAACACAATAAGCTATAATAGCATACATTTCCATACATCAAAAGCTGTTATGGGCTAACTAAAGGTTTTAAATTGTTTCTCGATGTTAATAAATTTTAAACAGATAAACCTGTACATCTCGAGCTCGCGTCTCAAAAAACGAGTATTATGAGTACAGAATCCAGACGAAAAAAGTAGTCGTGCAACATTTCACAAGGCACATCGGCCCGCTGCACTCTCCTTGTGTGCCGTGTGCCGTGCGCCCGCGCCGCAGCGCACGCGTGCGCGTGTTGCCGACAAACCAAATGCCCACAAACAGTCTCAAATCCACTGTTCCAGCCAAATTCAATTTTAAGCCTTTTCCCTGATGTTATGTGCCATCGGGAGAAAATAATAACATTCACACATCATATGCCCACCTGCACATGCGTCAACAAGTCATAATTTATTATGGTATTGTTTAAAGTGTTTTAACTTCGTAAGCAATTAATTAACCTTGACCCACTCGAATAAGTTAACAAATCTATTATTTTCTTTGGCCAAAACGTTCTAACATTAACAGCGACACGACGCTACTAGAAATGAAATTGAAATTCGCAGCTATAAATTTGCAAGAAATACTAAACAATTATGAACAACATTTTCTACCAGATATTAAGAGGAAATCTACCAGATATTAAGAAGCAAATCCGTAGTAGGTAACACAGTTTTGATTTTTTTATTTAGAAAAGTCAAGGTCAATTTATTAGATTTTCCCTAACACCATCTTTAAAGCAGGGTAAGGAAAATAGGTACCTATGTTTCGAATGTTCATCAGTCAAGGGAGTCAAGGGCTCGGGTCACTGCAAGACAGCCGCAGGCGCGGTCTCGGGGGAGGGGTCGCAAACAGGTTATGACCCCGACAAGTTACTTGTCCGAGGCTCCGAACGTGACCAACGTAAAAGGTCCCCGGAGGCCGGGAAGGCTCCCCTGCCGGAGCACTTGTGGCGCACCGCGCGGGCGGCAGGGCGGCGCTGCGCGCCCGGCCGCCGGCGCTCGGCCCTGGCCCGAACCAGGATAAGATAAAATAATGTTTTGACGTCGTGTGACTTCATGTTTCACGTGTTCGGTTAAAATGACACGTGAACTATACAGATTTTGGGTTACCATTGAAATACAGGGGGCCGATTTTTGAAGCTCACCGACGAAAAATGACTTTCTTTTTTTATGTTTTGGAGAAAGCATACGAGCACTTAGGCCACCTGATGGTAAGTGGAATCTGAGAACCATAGACATTTGAATTCTCAAGACTATAATCCTAAGACCTCAAATGCGTTGTGAACCCTGAGGACTAAGATGGAATGCCTCTATGCTAGTAATTTCACCGGTTGTCTTATCCCCACACCGGAACACAACAATGCGAACACTGTTGCTTGGCGGGTGGTTAATGGATAAGATGGTGGTAGCGAGCCGGACGGACCCTGCACAGGGTCCTACCACCACTACACTAACTTTAAAATCAATTTGTGCATTTCATCTACGAGCGAGCTCATCTTTTGGAGTTGATATGATAAAGGCGTTATGATATCAAATCCAAAAGGTGGGCCCGCTCGTAGATTAAATCGCTGCACAAATTGATTTTAAAGTTGGTCATTTTTCGTCGGTGAGCTTCAAAAATTGCCCCTCTGCACAAAAAGATGCTCAAAAGGATAAATGTTTTTACTAATCGTAAATAAAGTTATTAGTCTAGTCGTATATGATGTTCATTGGATTGTGTGGTCATTGCCGCCGCAGTATTATAATAGTAAGCGCACAAGACTGTCATCAGAAAAACAACTATTGCCTCATTTGCCACTTACAACACAGTCATTTTACACACATACGGGATGTGCTAGAACTAGACGTAGATATTTAAGGGTAGGAAAGCCCCTTATCATTATCACTACATAGTATAAAACAAAGTCGCTTCCCGCTGTCTGTCTGTCCTTATGTACGCTTAGATCTTTAAAACTACGCAACGGATTTTGATGCGGTTTTTTTAATATAGATAGAGAGATTTACTTTAACCCGGAGCGAAGCGAGGGCGGGTCGCTAGTAGTATATATACCGGTCCAGAACATAGTTTTAACTTTCCAATAGGTGTGTTAACTATTTCAGCAGTTGTTAAAGATTTTTATGACGTGAGTCTTAATATATCACATATCACACACGGTTAAAAACTAAATGTATATTAGATGTTAAAATACTTATCCTACGTAGGCATAAGGTAGATACATCAAATATTTATTTCAAATACATTTTAATTTATTCGTTTTAGTGGCTTTTAACAGTTATAAGTGCTGGGTCCTGGACAAGTTGCCGAAGAGAACGTTATCGTTATCGAAAATGTATAGGATGTAAACGATTCTCTAAAACTCAAAATAGTTATTTGTTAGAGCAAAGTTGTTTTTTGCTGCGAGGGTGAAGCGAAGGATTTTAGAATTGAATCACGAGCGTAGCGATTGATTCTAGGTTAGAATTCTGAGTGCAGCGATTCAAAGACATTATGCCTGTTGTATACCTATGATTTAAATGTACTGTTCCATGTTCTGCTTTAATTTTTTTAATTTTTGGTGTTCAATAAAGAGTATTTGTATTGTATTGTATTTTTTTTTTTTTTTTTTTTTTTTTTTTATGTTAAGGAGAAGGCACACGAGCACTCAGGCCACCTGATGGTAAGTGAAATCTGAGACCCATAGACATTTGAATTCTCAAGATTATAATCCTAAGACCTCAAATGCGCTGCCAACCCTGAGGACTAAGATGGAATGCCTCTATGCTAGTAATTTCACCGGTTGTCTTATCCCCACACCGGAACACAACATTGCGAACGCTGTAGCTTGGCGGGTGGTTAATGGATAAGATGGTGGTAGCGATCCGGACGGACCCTGCACAGGGTCCAACCACCACTAAACAAATAACACAGACACTGACACTGAGACGCAAATAACATTGGTCTTGTGTTGCACATACTATTTTTCACCTTAGCAGCGAGAAAATATAACCTTTATCTACACACATATCATAAACCCTCTATGATGCGCTCAAAAACCGCAAATTACGACTAGCATAAATATAAACTGTTTTGTTAGAGCACATTTCTTATTTGTGAAAATGTTATTATTGCTTAATAATGACATCAAATTCGATATCAATATTACATTCAAATTTCGAAAATCTTTGTAAAACAAACAAATATCACTCGAGATGACATATATTCGAAATGAAATGTCAATTGCATACAATTTTGACAAATCTCGCTTGTTACTTGATATCCAACGATATGATTGTAGAGGCCGACTCTAGTTTGTCTGAATTTTTGACGTTCTATTTGTCTCGTCGCAAAAAATAGTTCATTTTGTTTTGTTTTTTATAATAATACTAGCGACCCACCCTCGCTTCGCTCCGGATTAAAGTATTACATATAAACCTTCCTCTTCAATCACTCTATCTATTAAAAAAAACCGCATCAAAATCCGTTGCGTAGTTTTAAAGATTTAAGCATACATAGGGATATAGGGACAGAAAAAGCGACTTTGTTTTATACTATACTAGCGACCCGCCCTCGCTTCGCTCCGGGTTAAAGTATTATATATATAAACCTTCCTCTTGAATCACTCTATGTATTAAAAAAAACCGCATCAAAATCCGTTGCGTAGTTTTCAAGATCTAAGCATACATAGGGACAGACAGCGGCGAGCGACTTTGTTTTATACTATGTAGTGACTAGCGACCCGCCCTCGCTTCGCTCCGGGTTAAAGTATTATATATATAAACCTTCCTCTTGAATCACTCTATGTATTAAAAAAAACCGCATCAAAATCCGTTGCGGAGTTTTCAAGATCTAAGCATACATAGGGACAGACAGCGGGGAGCGACTTTGTTTTATACTATGTAGTGATGTATGTAGATTCTAACTGTACATAATTAGGCATTAAAACACTCGTGTGATGTTATTATGTAACAGTCACATAAACTACCATAAGGTAAAAATTTAACGACATACCCCAGCCGCCCGTGCGCCGCCCCACGGCCACGGAAAAAAAATAAAAAGTTACTTTGTCTCACGCTCACAGCAAAATCTAATTTTGCTCACTGTTTTTAAACAGCAAACCACCCTTTTTGTGGTGCCGAGGTGAAAATGAATGAAATTGACATAAACGCTCGACGCCATGATCGTCCGGCAGCTTAAGGTACCTAATCCATGCTATGGCAACTTAGTACATTAGTGGTGGTTCGCCACAATCGCCACCGCCGGTGGCGCCATCTACCCTACTATGCGAATAATATTTCATTATTGCATGGACTTGCCTAAAACTTTAGTGTTGCTGATGAATTAAAAAAAAAACATTCTTTAGGAACCATTAAATACTGAATAATAACACAAAAAAGAAAATTTATTTACTATTGTTATTTATAAAAATACATATGCTGTTTAAAAATGGCAGAAATTATTTTACATTGAAAATAATGACAACACAATAAGTTACCTGTCTGCCTTGACATTTTTTGTCATTGTCCAACAAATTTTTAATTTCACCTACAGGATAATTACAAAGAAAAAGAATAAGAATAAAAAAGATGTCTTTTAAGGTGTGCTGCGTGCCTGCCTGCTACAACCGGACTGTAGACGGTAATTCAAATGGATGGGTCAAACACAGATTCCAAAAGAATTCGGACAAAATTCAACGGGCAATTCACTAAGAATGGGCGTACTATTCATATGATAAATGTGAAAATGTGTCTGTCTCTCCGTCTGTTAGGATTCGCTGAACTGATTTTGATGAGTACAAAGTAATACTTACTTTTCATTTCCGATTTGTTTTGTAGTTCTCGAGGGAATAGCGATCGATATACGATATCTAATCTACATTAAATTTTGATTGTGTTCGTTCGTCTGATATGTTTTCATGGCTGAACCACTCGATCGGTTTTTTTTTAATATACAAGGGGAACTCTCTTTCTAGCATAGAATTTACTTAATACGTTCACTGTCCCCCTACAAAACGATCTGACAATGTCACAAGACCAATGTCCATTCAGTATGGGGATGTGACCCCATAGTGGAAGAACGGACTCCTGCAAAAAAAGGTGCATGACCCCACATTGGGGGCACCCGGACAGGGAACGTGTTAAATCACTCCCATAGTCGGGGCAGAGAGCATCGAGCTCTAATTTAGGCTGCGTGCTTCACCTCTGGCCATGACATACAGCCCTAGCGAGATAGACCATAGCGAGTAGCGATGTTCTACGCTGATCTACCTACTCGTAGTCGCAGGCTAAATCTAGTTATTACTTAACCGCAGATACATTTTAATTGAATAATATTTAACATACATAGCATACTTTATTCCAGAATATATATAAATATATTTTATACCTTCTTAGGGAATTGCGATATAAACGAGTGTTCTCCGAAATGCTCGGAAATGTTCACCTTAAGCTGCGGTCCTACAGTCCGTTTTTAAACAGATTAGGCTGCGTTCAACCAGGCCGACATGACAGGCCGTTGGAAACTATGCATCTGGTGAGACCAGAAAAAAATACTAAACTCCATTAATTCACAGTTACTTTACTTTTTGAAACCACGATTGGACCTAGAAAACTAACTCCGAACATCCAAAAGCCAAACGCTCGTACAAGAAAACGTTCTCTCGAGTTAATTATAGTTTTAAAATGTCATAAACCTTTACAAACGACGATTACGGCGTAAGTGTCTAAATTTTTAGGGTTCCGTAGTTAAACTAGGAACTCTTATAGTTTCGCCATGACCGTCCGTCCGTCCGTCCGTCCGTCCGTCCGCTGCCTAGCGCAGAAACTCTAAGTACTTGAAAGCTGAAATTTGGCATGAATATGCATATTAGTCACGCCAACAAAGTGGTTCACTAAAATGTTAAATTAAATTTTTAGGGTACCTCCCCTAAACGTAACGTAGGGATGTATTTTTTTTCTCGTCTACCCCATAGTGTGGGGTATCGTTGGATAGGTAGGTCTTTCAAAAACATTCCGGGTTTGTGGACACAATTTTTTGATTAAGGGATTCATTTAGGAAATATTAAGCTTTAAAGCGCAAATTTTTGTTACTTTTAGTAACTTTAAAAAGAAAATTAATTATTACACTTGTTGATTTTTATGTTTGTAGTACTTAATGTAGGTATAATATAACCCGGAGCGAAGCGAGGGCGGGTCATTGGTATATTATAAATTTGTCTGCCTATCTGTCTGTCTGTCTGTCTGTCTGTCTGCCTGTCTGTCCGTCCGTCCGTCCGTCCGTCTGTCCGTCTGTCCGTCTGTCCGTCTGTCCGTCTGTCCGTCCTTCCGTCCGTCCGTCCGTCCGTCCGTCCGTCCGTCCGTCCGTCCGTCCGTCCGTCCGTCCGTCCGTCCGTCCGTCCGTCTGTCTGTCTGTCTGTCTGTCTGTCTATCTATCTGATGACAAGACTAATGATGGCATTAGTGACAAAAGAAGGGTTATATTATTTTCTTCACAACACCGTGTGATGCACAGGGTGTTTTTTTGGTCAACAACTTCCAAAGCAGGAGAGATAGTACAATTAATGCTGAATCCGAATATCTTATTAAAAAATTAAAAAAACCTAAGGAAGTCAGAGAAATAGCATTTTCAATTATTCCCATTATTTTTCTTAATTGTGGTTACCATGCGTCGTGTTTACCGAGACTTTAATGACGTAATCCCCGTGCACAATGTTATGATTCATCTTTCCCTTCATACTTGTTACGGGCTTAGGACTGTCAAAGATTACAAACACGGTTTAGGTTAAAAAATTGTAGATTATTGTTGTTAAAAATCGTTCTGAAATGGCATTTAACTACAGATAACGGTATGGATTACAAAACTGCAAGAGTTTTTTTTGGCGTTTTGCCTGAATTGGAGAATAGCCTGCTTAAAACCCACTGCAAGCCCACTTTGGCCTCTTCCTTGAGCATGGCGTGGCGTTTCAAAAGTACCCCACTCGTAATAGGTTGCTAACGATAGACCTTACAGTGTAGCGCGTAATGGCCTGCCGATTAGGAAATCGTTCAGTCCAAATCCTAACGGTGTTAGCAATGTTTTGACCACTCACAAAGTAAATGTTCACAACATCAAACATTTCACGATTGTCCAGAAGTATTTTTTTCTCGCAGAGCCTTTTTTTTATCAATTAGTATAATAAAAAAATTGTTGTAACACGTTACTTAACAAGCACTCACTTCGAAACAAACACGGAACTGACGTCGCTTGCGCATAGTTTTGTGAGGGTAGTAACAAACAATAACATCGTGACGATAAGCGGCCTACCCCCTTCGTAGCTACAGAAACGAGAGGTGATATATAAAAATTATATTTTTTTTGAGCTCAGAAACATGAATTTAACCCCTATTGTGGAAGTTGCTGACCAAAAAAACACCCTGTATTATATATCCCACCAAAAACATAAATGTAAAAAAGGAGAGCCAAGTTCAATACAAAAATTATTATCTGCTGTGGGCTTCGCCGCAAAAAGAATGGAGATCTGAGATTGAGTGCCAAGTTCTATGCAAAATCCAAATATGTAGTCTAAGGGCTGACTTGGCTGGTTTTCCCATACGAATTATTATTAAGTACAGTCAAGGTAATAAATATGTATACACTTTAGTACCTTGTCACTTTAATCGCTGTGACAATTTCATATGGCAGTTTAAACATGACGTTAAATAGACAAGGTACTAAAGTGTATACATATTTATGACCTTGACTGTAGCTACTTTTACACAGTCATGGAAGAGCCTTATGTTCGATGGGTAGTTTCTACCAGCAAGCCAAATTTTCGGAATAATAAAATAAGAACCGAAAGGTAACAGGTTTAGAACATGCGAAGGCTATATAATTCGTATGGGAAAACCAGCCAAGTCAGCCCTTAGACTACATATTTGGATTTTGCATAGAATTTGGCACTCAATCTCAGATCTCCATTCTTTTTGCGGCGAAGCCCACAGCAGAGAATAATTTTTGTATTGAACTTGGCTCTCCTTTTTTACATTTATGTTTTTGGTGGGATATCATTACTTTTTGTAGGTAAGTCTTACCTACTTACTAAAAAATACAATTATTATTTATTTAAACTATTACCTATACTATACTAAACCTACGTACCTACTTATTATAGGAATTGTAATAATAATAAGTATATACACCTACCTACTTATAACTATAAAATTGTTATTTATTTAAACTATTGCCTATACTATAATACTATACGTACGTACCTACTTATTAAAGAAATTGTAATAATAATATTACTAACGTCCGTAATATTACTACAAAATATAAGTTTTCCTTAAGAAATTGTAATAATAATATTACTACAAATTATAAGTTTTCCTTAAAAAAACAACAATTTCGCAGCATAAATCGCAACCTTATAGGTCAGATATCGAGAGACAACCGGACAGCAAGACGGCGCTCGCGCTTATGAGCGCGGCTGCCGCTCGCTCGGCCACGTTCGCGTCAACGGTTCGATTCGGTTGTCACAGCGCAGCGCCGCTCCGGCGTCACTCGGCGCGCGCGTGTCGTGTATATACCGAAAATCTAAATGCCTATTATTTTATCATTATTTATGAGTAGGTAATGATTTTACACTATTGATGTGCGCTAAATATAAAAATAATAATGAATCCCAGTTAATAACGTAGGTACCCTAAGTAATATTAGGTATTTATGTTAAGCGTTCATAATAGAATCTAATTATTTAAAAATTGTCAGTTTTTTATTTATTCCTTTGTATTCATCTAATTACCTATCTGCATACCAAATTTTAACTCTCTAGGTCATCTGGAACTGGGTTAGAGTTTTGGTCTATAGGTCAGTCAGTGATAAAAATGAGGAATTTTGGACATTAATATCTAAATAACCGTTTGAGATAAGCTTATGAAATTTAGAACACATATGTATCTCGCAAGTCTCAATATATGAGCCAAATTTGATACGTTTATGTAAAATAGTTTTTGATTTATGAGAGGGTCAAAAGTGGCTCCAAATGGTTCGTGTAAATATTACACACGGTGCGGCTCGCCAGTTCTGTTTCTTGAACTTGGCTTGACACGCTCCCGCGTGTCTAGATAGCTATGAAAAAAACATTACGTGTAGGTAGGTAGATAAAACACTATCATTTGGGGCACCGTTTTGGATGAATTGAACTCTAAAAGTGCCATTTTCGCTAGAGTTATTGTCTCCACTCCGTACAGCCAAAACTGTAAGTACTAAAATTATGAAAAAAGTCTTAAGAAAGCACGTAACGAAAGGTAAAGACACCAGTAGTCGACAAAGGACCAATGTTCGACATTGATTCTTACTCAAAGAAGATAAGAGTTATTCATTTGTTTTGCAACAATCAATTTCCCTATGATCTTAGAATTAAAAGCTTCTGTCGATTATTGGTGCATATCAGCTAAAAGTGTCGAACATTGGTGTTGTTACCTAATTTAAGTAGATTGAATCGGTTCTTGAGATACAGGCAACTAAAGTGTTTATACCAACTAAACAACACCTAAGAGATCATCAAAGAGCTTCAAATAGAAAAGACCGGTAGTTTTGTTGTGTTTGTAGTAACGGCGTCGGAACCCTACAGTGAGCGTGCTCCAAATTGTATGGAGATAATTTGAACGGATAGGATTGTCACAGGGTTACAACAAGGGTGCACGATTGTATTTTGATTTTGCCTTGGACAAGCCGAATAAGAAAATTAGACGACACGCTTAGTCCAGTTGGTAGTTAAGCGACACTACCTACCTACAGTAGGTAGTCCAGTAACTGGACAGGCAGGCAATAGGCAGAAGCTTACAAAGCTTGCGATCCCGGGTTCGATTCCCTATATAAGGTTATAATTATGTGTGTGACGAGCGCGACTATTTGTTTTCGAGTCTAGAATATCTTACCACGGATGCAAAAGGCCTGATGGTAAGTGGGGCATTATATAAGTTTACTTACTGAAATAGATTCTTGAAACTGTAATTAAGATACGTTCTCACGTAAAGATCTTTCTGACCATCACCTTTACCTTTCAGTATATTATGCGGTGTTGTTTGATTACATATAATTATGTAAAGTGTCATTCTATGGAACTTGCTAACTATGTAAACAAGCCGCCATACTAAAATTGACATTAGATGTCAATTTCAATATATTGTTTGTTTACATAGTTAGCAAGTTCCATAGAATTACAGTATAGTTATGTATGTAAACACTTTACAGTACAACAATTGAAAGAATAAAAAAAGGCTGAAAATACATATACGATTTTAATTATGTAAGACTTACTAAACCTATACGTACGAGTGTGTTATACCTAAAGCCAATAAACAATTACGTATATAGGAGTATTTATTTTATGCTTTTTATCAGTCTAGTCCGTCTATCAGTCTGCCCGTCTTTGATCTGTTGGTCTGCCCGTCTGTTGGTCTGTCCGTCTGTGCGTCTATCCATCAAGCCCCTTTTTCTCTGAAATAGCTGAAACCACCGGAATTAAATTTAAAAGAGGTGTAGTATTTAGTAATCCTCATGATGCCTAAATCATTAGGTAATTATTTATTTACTTATATTGATTATTCATTAATAACAATAGTTACGGCACCGAAAACAAATTGCTAGATACTCATTAGAACGGTATCATCTATACGCTCTTAAGTAATGTAGGATTATCGTTTTTAGAGTTCCGTAGACAAACTAGGAACCTTTATAGTTTCGCCATGTCTGTCCGTCCGCAGCCTAGCTCAGAGACTCTCAGTGCTAGAAAGCTGTAATTTGGCATGAATATACAAATATTAGTCACGCTAACAAAATAAGAAGATATACATTTTTTACTATTTTAGTCCATGGAAGAGTGTTTATATTTTGTAAAACTTCGATTTCCTTATTCAAATTTGTAAGACCATCATTTACTATCTTTATATCATTTTATGTATCCCAGATGATTATATATTTATTTTAGGTTTTTCTGGCATGGAATTGTTTTTGCATGATTTATATCTATGCAGTTGGTGCTTTGTCTTGGGTAAGAAAGAGTGTTACTTTTATTTTCAGCTTAAATATCTTTGTTTCTTTTTATAAGACCATAATTTACTTGCTTATTAGCATGTAACGTATCTTAAATGAAATACGAAATAAATATTAATTTTAGGTCCTTTTTGGCACCGGATCGTTCCGGGGGCGCCGATGGCAGTGTAAAACGAAAAAGTTGTTGTGGTGGTTGCTGCTCACATTGGTTGCCTGCGAGTATGAAATCCTGGCGCCTCTGTATTTACTATTTCAATCAATGGAAGAGTGTTCCTATTATGTTAAACGGAAATATCCTTATTGCAATTTGTTAGACCATCATTACCTACCTTAATATCAAGTTATGTATCCTAGATGAAATAACTTAATTGATTGTTTACTTTTAGGTAATTTCCTGGCATGGGGCTCTCTTTGCATGCTTTAAAGGGTACAAGAGACCCGTGCAGTTGGTGCATTGTCTTGTACAAGAAAGAGTGTTCCTTTTATTTTGCGCAAATATCTTTGATTCAATTTGTAAGATCATTATTTTGTGGCTTATGAACAAGTCACGTATCAAAAATGAAATAAAGCATAAAAAATCAACTATTTTTAGGTCTTTTTTTTGGCACGGGATGGTTCGAGTTCAACGAGAAAGTCGTTGTGGTGGTTGCTGCTCACATTGGTTGCCTGCGAGTATTAAACTCTAGTGCCTCTGTATTTTACTAAACACTTCATTCAATGGAATAGTGCTCCTATGATGTTGAACTAAAATGTCCTTATTCTATTTTGTAAGACAATTCTTTACTTACATAATACTTACCATGTTATGTCCAAATGTTTTTATTTTATTTATAAATTTTATGTGTTTTCTTGCGTGGGATGGACTTGGCATGTCTTAGAGGGTGGTTAGTATACGTTGTGTTTATTCCAAGCAAGAGCGCTTCCATTATATTTAACGCTTAAAACATTATTATTTGTAAAATTTGACTAAGTACCTTATAAATAATCAATGCATGTGTTCCACACAGGAGTAACTCAAAAAACACCCATTTTAATTTTAGGTTTATTTCTGGCTTAAGTTTGTCTCGGTAGCGACAGCAACGGGTGCAGATCGAGAGACTCGTGGTGGTGGTTGCTGCTGACCTTGGTTTCCGGTATTCCTAGTGCCTCTGTATACTATTCGCATACAGGTGGCTTTCCAAACATAGGTAATGTTCATCTCTTATTGTTTAACTATTTACTGTTACATGAATTGTAGGATACCTACATAACACGCTTGCAATCGGTTTTGTGTTTACTTAGCTCAGTGTAAGGGAAAGTAATTTGCTCGTTTTGAGATTGGAAACAGAAATGAAACAGGAATGAATAGCACTATCAAACATAGGTAATAGGAATGGCCTGCGGGCCGATTACGTTAAACCAGCCAAGTATGTTTAGTAAACTATTTTTTTTAGTAGGGAGTAGACCTTTGTGCCCGATCAACTGATTGATTTCTATTCTTTTTTTAACAGAATGGTAAAAAGAACGTTTAATGAGACATATCTAAATCTTGTGTACCTACTTTTTATTACCTACTCACTATAGCAACGTCCCTTTGCTTAATTTATTTCACAAAAAACGGTAACTTCATTTCGCAGGTGGCAGCCGAGTGACTATTTTCTGCTAGTTGAAAAAGTCTGGCAGAAACTCCTTTTAACAAAGCTTTATCTTACCTTTTCTTTCTTTCTTTGATAATAATGACTTGAAACATTTGGCCTGACCTGTGGCTTTAAATGTTTTAACAGACGGCAGGAGTGGTTTTGGTCTTTTATGATATGAATTGCCGGACTCGTGTTATCTATTTAAATTGGTATATTGCGTTAATGGGGCAAGCTATACTATGGATCTTGACCTGTTTCCTGGTTCTGGATTAGCCTGCCTTTTGAATCTGGTTGGTGAAGAAGTAACATGATTAAAATCTCACTTCTGACACCAAGTTAAATAATGTATATCGGGTAGGTCTGAGAATCTGCCAACATCTATTTTTCATACCCCTAAGTCATGTAAAAAAAAATGCAGCGGGCGAAGCCGCTGCCCGGTCGCTAGTTATATATAAAATGGTGTAAAAGCACTCGAAAATTTAATAATATTAGTTTAGAATTGTTAACATTCGTCCGGAAACTATTTGAAAACACAGAATTTTATTTTAGGCTTCTCAACGGCATGCGATTTAGTTTTTCTCGAAGGCGTCGATGGTGGTGAACAAGAAAGTTGTTGTAGTGGATGCTGCATATATTGGCTGCGGATATTCAACGCTAGTGCCGTAAATTTGCGTCGCTGGCTTTAAAATACAGGTAAAGTTTAAGCTCATATCAAACATCTCAAGCTCACGGTAAAAAACCCTAAAATTCAATTCAAATACATTTATTTCAGATTTCTCCATATGTTGTGGTAACAATTGTGATTTGTCCTTATGATTATGTTAGTAAGAGTATAGTTATAATAAATTAGCAAAAAATACAAAAAGAACCAATTAAATTAAATTAAATTTTAAATTTGCCACTACTTAGACACTCGACACGAACCTATTATGTAGTTTAGTCCCGTGT